>JAQGBX010000929.1:0-29034 GCA_034698745.1 Megaphyllum sjaelandicum
TACCAATATTTGCCCGCTGGTTGGCGCTAGTGGTCAAAAAAATTAGAAGTAAGAATTATAAGTACCAACGAATGCGAATTGCACTTTGTCCTTCGTGAATTCACGTGAGCAGCATCGACTTGCTATTTGGTTTAAAATGTTCACTCGACGTCATATGGTGTGTCATCGGGGCGATGAAATCCGAATCTATATGCAATAGTAGTTATGCGAATCGATGCTTTTTGGTGGTAATCGAGTTCGCAGCGCCAACTAATCATCAGAATGAAGCCACTTCCGTCTCGTATCGTATTCGAAATGTAATTGATCGAAATATTCATAAAAAGGGTGTGGCCAGGGGAGTGCACTGTGCTAGAGTAGACGGAAATACTGCTATTGTTTCGACATTTTAGTTTAAAATTAGCTTAAATCGACTCCCGCGCGTCGCGCTGCTGCATTGCAGCTGCCAAACGTACTTCAAGATGGTTGCAATCCGCAAAAAGACATAATCAGCCGATTCGGCGTGCCGAATGACAGTACAGCACCATCGGACTTTTTTAAAATCAATTGAAGCATTCCTTTGCACACGTGACATGCGATTCGCGAAACTCGCAGATGAGTAATTCCCTAGTATATTCAGTTTCGTATGACAAATGTGCAACTGATAACCAGGCCGTAAGTCCTTCAGTTTGTCTTGAAAACATTTCTTTGGTAAACATTGATTTAGAAACAAATTGTCTAAAGAAATAAGAAAGTATCATAGCTAGTACACTATACGAGTATAATGCCATGACTTTATATAATATAATCAATTGTATACGTGTAAGCTGAGCGTTAATAAGGCTGCAATATATTGAATTGCAGAATTTGGAATGGCTTACTTTAGAGAAACATTTACATTGAATGTTTGTTATCCTCCAACATACTGTATCACTCAAAACGTCTTAGAACGAAATCACTGCAAAAATTACGAGGCATCTATAATGTGTAGGTTTACGTAATACATGTACTCTATGTACATGCATGTCCACTTGTTTTTCTCTTGCAATAAATGCACTCTAGAAACATACTGTAGGAGAATATACTTTGTTCTATTTTTTGTAAAGGACATGTTACCTTCAAAACCGACGCTTAATCCCATTTCCCGTACCACTAATGGATGTAGTATTGATGTTGAAAAGAGAGTTAATTAGCCGATAGATGATTCAAGGTTTAAGGCTGAAGCTGATACGTTATTTTCGAGTTGGTGCATATATATTTTAAGTATACAAGTATTACCATGTTATTAGTTGCATTTCCGTGTCAATTCCATTCTACGCAATGAAAATTTAAAACATAAACGATCAATGAAATTACTTATATAGTACAATTCGTGTCTGTGTTTATTAAGTACATGAATTAATAGCAGCCATCTCGGCTTGCGTGATGAACGAACAGTTTCCATGTTGGGAGATTGGTAATTTCTTTTTTATGTTCCAATTAGTAGGTTTTAATTGACCAAGGTTTTCATTCGTTCTCATTACTAACCCTACAATGCTTTCCTGCCATTCTTATCACTCCTAGACTAATGTTTATCTGGAGGATACTGATGACATCATGCCATTAAAAAACCCAAAGAGAGCCACTGCTGTGAATGACAAGAAAAATGAGACGCTTAAATTAAACATTCGATATTCAATCATTAATAATGATCGGGATCGTGCCATACTGGGCAGCGTAACGATAAAAATTGGAAAATGATATAACGGAATTGAAATACTTAATAGAAATAATTATCGTTGTCCATGTCCTTAATTTTGGTTTTGCATGATTACACAGTTGTGTAACCACGTGTATACTTTGCTTACTAAGTTAGGCTTTAAAGATGTGCACCATGCCATGCACCGAAGCAGTAGAAAATCTGCTGACCGAAGCAGTTTCAAACACTGGACCTTGTTTTTTCGAAGACTTTAAAAGCAGCGTAGTCTGGGTGAACTCGTTCGATAAAGCGAGGCTTAAGCATCCTAGACTATAAAACTGTGGAAAAACAACGTAGAACCTATAAAAACAATATTCTGAGCATGGTTTTCCCGAGGAATCATGCATAAACGTTCCTTGCCTCACCCCGGCATCGCCACAAGCGCCTCCTATACACATTGTAAACATTCTCGATGGCCATCCGTCCATGTCATTTACACTTCCGAGTAAATATTGAATCCCCCAACCACTATTTCAATCAACATGCAGCAGTTTGTCCATAGGCAACCACCATTCAATCCTGCACCAAGAATTTCCTCCAAGTCAAAAGCAATGCATCGAGCCCTGAGTCGACTCCTCAGTGGATTTTTACCACCTCCAAATAATATGCATAAACTGCAAATTTATACGTCAGCGAGAGCTGATTATACATGCTGCGAATAAAGTTTGTGTTGTTCGTGCGTATGTCAAAAAGCAAGACACGAGTAGATGAAAGCCCAGGAGAAATACCTTCAATTAATTTGAAGCTTAATTATGCGGATGAGGAAAGCTCCCAAACCTGTATAACTGACATGAATTTCAAATACATTGATCCTGATAAATATGTAGGGGTTTAGCGAGGACTAATAAGTGCAAAACAGCCGCTCTATCCAAAATCGAATCCCAAATGGCAACCATATATGAACGATTTTAACCGAAATCTAAAATTATTAAATATTTTAGGTGCATGAATTATGAACATTGGTGAGGATTTTCCTGCGTATACGTGTAAATAAATAATGATATCTTCTTGTTGCTATTCAAAATTCATAATTCCCAACAGGAAAAGGCGTTGCGCAAAAACAGAACAAACTTGTTCTTTCCTGCCTCAACCAGGTGGACCACTCTATGAAAAGGTGTATGAAATTTTAAACTTGTACATTTAGAAAGAACCCTAAAACGGTTTAAGTGCTTTTAATATTCACTCCGAAAACAAGTCTTCGTTTTGTTTACCTTTTTATATAGATTCTTTAATCAAAACGCATCGCATTTAGAAAACGTGGATGGAAATTTGCAAACTAAATTTACGTCAAACAATGTTTGCAACGCTCAAGGCTAAATTTGCAAATAGGAGCAAAAGTATGCTTGCTGACGAATTCCTCTTAAAAGCAATTTTCCTCTTCATATAGAGAGTTTACCTCAAATATTGTTATAAGCACGGAAATTATGATGATTTCCACAAAAACGATGAAAGATGAATCCGCCGAAAGTTTAGCAAACTACGCCGGCTTAAACATGAATAAAATATGACATATATTACGATCGAAGCGAACGAATTTCATGTCCGATCCAACTTCCTAGTTTAAGACGAATGTTGGGAGTTTACTGCTTTCTGACAGTAAAAAAGTAACATCTTAATTTGGAAAGTCGTATAATAAATTTGATTTTGAAATAATTACTACGCTTTTATCCCCTTTTACAATAAATTCGTAGATTATCAGTTAATCTTAAACGATAACAAAATAGTTTTAAATGCACATGTAGTTCAATACATTAAATTCAATGTCCTCGAGTACTGAGGCATTCGGAACTGATGAAAATTTCTAATTCGATTGTTCATACGTATTATATCGTTAGACCAATATAAAGGACTTCCACCGAGCAAGGTGGCTTAAAGGTTAGCATTTTCGTCTTGCATGGGTGGGCCATCCTCGATTGTGGTTTTTCATGGTTTCCCACAATTCCTACAGGTGAATGCTGAGATCCTTCCTATGTTAAATCGGCCATGGCCGTCTTTCTTTCCTATTAACAATCATGCGGACACCCCACCTCTGTCTTTCTGAGACATGCCTAAATCACCATAAGGCCACGACGCGGTGATAATCCACTAAACTAAACCGTAATTGTGACACAAACCACGTTTAGGAATTTCAACCTAAAAACATTGATTGTAGAAATGAAATTTAAAAAAACCATTTCATATACAAGAAATCCTTCAATTTTAGAATGCTTTTATGGTACGAATTTCTAAAAGATTAGAAAAAGATCCCATTACTTAGCAACCAACGTTCCTGGACCAATATTGCAGTAGAATTGTAACAGGAAACTTGAAATCTGGTGTCAAATCTAGAAACGAGCATTTAGAGCCAACCTTATCAATAACTTCATATTTCAAATGCAGGGGATCATTTCTGAAAGCAAATAAACCTTATAGACCCACTAAGTTTATACGATATCGTAAAATGAAACCACCGGATCTATATTGCGAAGAATTTACCCTTTTTTGCCATAAAACATTTGACTCGAGTTAATAAATTGTAACGGGAGTCTCCCAGATACGGAATGTATTTCGCATAGTCATAGCTTAACTTTAGATTAATTTTCATGGTCTAAAATACCACTTTTTCTTCAGTCGCTAGCAAGCTTCCTTTTAATCTGGGTCCAATATCATCATCATCATCGCTGTACATGTAGTTATTTTATAGACACCCTCGTGGCAGTCTATCTTATGGCTCTCCCAATATTATACTTCTACCGCAAAAATCTAAACGTGGCCGCCGGGCACTTTTTAAATTTAATATCTTCCATAAAAATAAAGCAATTTACTCGTGTCAAAAAAAATGAAGTACCCACCAGAGAGAAATTGACGAGAATTGTTGGTGGCGGCTCTATCACGGTTGCTTAGCGAGTGGGACTTGTCTCATTTCATGAACCCAACTTTGTGTGATTAATAGAAATAAAGATGATGATGGAATCTCTTAGCTCTTAATGCCATTATTCCAATTTTTAAGTTTGCGCAGCGCCTGAATTGCCAGCGATCGAGGCATCGTTATCGCTATTTGACTGGGTTCAATTAAAGAGTTTGATTCCTACTGGATTGATTTTCAGACCATAATTTGGGCGAATTAAGTTATCGTAAATCGTATAGCCAGCTCAATTTTTCATTATTCTGATATATTCTAGCACGATAAAGGCTGTAATTAATAAAACTTTCCCAAAAATGGCTAAAGATATAATAAAGCGAAAGACTGACTTACGTTTATGTAAAACAAGTTTGAAAATGGGATGTAAAAAGATCAAATGTCATATTTTCGTCGATCCGAGATACGCGTAATGGCGTAAAAACTTCCAAAGCATTCCAGAAATCTAACTTCTTAACATTGATGAATTTATCCCATTATTCCGCTTGATAATTCTCAGCATTTCCAACGTAAATCTTCATATTGATTATTGATCTTTTTGAGCAAGTCCAATTGATTTTATAATACGTTATTCACGCTCCATTTATCCGATTTTCAAGCTATGTTCTCACACACGCTAATGATTCGTTATTTGAAATTCTTGCAAATCGTATTTACCATCAGTTAAAATTGGTGACCGATTTTTTTTGTAAGTTCTAGCAAAAATGTAATTCGCAACTAATATATAAAAACAAACTTCACAACAAATATGCATGTTTTGTCCGAAATCCAAAAAGACACGCATACAATTTTTGAAAATCTAAACAAAGAATATAGGGACAATCAAACAAGCTTTCCGAAACGTGCTTTGGCAGTCATGAAATCGGGTGTGCATAAGTAATTCAACAATTGATATAAAAACAAAAAAAATTAAGTGGGTTTTAAACCAATTAACGTTTTCGATTTTGCACGGGTGAATTAAACAGACTGCCAAAGTACGATTCGCTATTTGCATGTACATGTAAATCTTCAGTCTAAGTACCCCAACATAGAATACGAGTTAAAATTCGCGTACCGGTTCGTGCATACTAGTTCACGTGTTCCGGAAGTGGATCCCGAGTAACGTGCAAAAAACTACTTCGTTGATAACCGATTCACTTTAAGCTTATTTTTCTGCAGCGCAATCTGGAGCGTTGAACGAGGCATTACTGCGCTGGCACGTCTCTATTGAGTGCCTGCCTTTTTATAATCTTCAAAGATTTTTCAAGATGGAAGATTCGAATGGGCGCCATCGTGCATAATGACGTGTAGGCATCAAATTGTTATAAAATGATGCCGCGATTATTAAGCAGTATTTTATTACTCATTTTGCATGATCGCGAGCGCTAATACACTCTATAATAAGCCGTAATGAATCAGTATGGAAGGCTATTATCCGGCATAAGCTATGAAACGCGAGTACGAATGTCACAATCACGTTTTCGTGTTCTTTTGTGGATGCCGATCTCTCGGCTTATTGGCGTGTTTTATTTTGTCAACGATGTTAAAAAACGATTTTGCGAAGGATGGGAAAAAAGACCCCCCGACGAGAGGCAAACTGCGGTGTTCGTCGTGCCTTCGGTGATTGCCATCTATCGGGCGAACAGTTCATTAGAAGAATAATGAATAGGCGGAACATCGGAAATTACACAAATCAACCTTTGGTTTACAATCTCGGAATGTAGACCCCTGCAATTTTGAAGCGATTTTAGTTGAAGCCTTGTGTTGGAAATTAAAATGTCGCAGATGGAAGTCGAAATGTGGACACGCGCACTAGCGTAGACCTACAAGGTGCGCTGCGAGCAGTCAATAACTTCCGATGAGGACAAAATGAATTAGCTCAAAAACTATTCGAAAAAGACAATAGATATCAAATAATGGAGTTCAATTTACTATCGAATGAAAAGTGCCGACAAAATGCGAAGAATGTTGAAACGTTTTTAAGCGATTAACATTCGTATGTTAACAAAGACCAAAAATAAAAACGCGTTTACGTACATATTTAAGACGTGCAAGTTCAGTAAATGTAAGCAAAGAGAGAAAGTATACACTTTCAACTTCTTAAGATATGTGATTCAACGACTAAAAATGGCGGCCTATTTTGCAAATCTTATTAGATAAGTAGCTTATCAGCTGGTTACATTTAAATGCATTTTAAATAAAAAAAATCAGGTATTTATGGTCAAAACTTTAAAATAAATAAAAGAATTCGTTTATCGCACATGTTACTTTGACTGGCAATAAACCAGGTAAGCCTAAATTTCCCCTGTAGGCCTACATACATTGTAAAAGCATGACTTAGCATAGATCAAACAGGTACAACTGCTATACGTCTATGATTTCCAATAACAAAACTGGATCTAAAACTGGATTGAAGCAAAATGATCTGGTATTGACCTGTTAAAGTAAAGAATATGAAGGAAGAAAAGCGCTTCGTTTATGTTTCCCAAATATAATCAAATGACAGAAAGAGCTATTCCATACATTCCAACTTTTCATCTGAATCTGAATAGTAGCATAGGTACAACGGTTGCAGATGCTTTGATCTTTTCCCACCACCAGAGGCCGACAGTAGCACAGGGCGTTAGTAGGAACATTAACTGCCCCATCACCGTTGCATAATAATATTTACTCCGTAAGGATTTCTATATTGATATTCAGCAGTACTAAAAACGGTACTCCCCTTTAATTGGCTCGATTCTTCGTAATGACTCCAAAAAAAAAAAGGCAAATGGATCCATCAAATTTCCAGTATATGAATACGAGAACTGCTCATTTAGGACTCGTTGATGAGGCTTTTCCCCTCTCATTCCCCGTATTTCACTTAAAGAACACCGCAGGTTAGGCGCAAACCCTGAGGACGAGGGCAGCTCCCCTTCGCAACATTTTTATAAATCCCCACGTGGCTCCGGCTATTAGACCCGCCATGTCCGAAGTGCGAGGGTCAGGGCAAGAAGCACGCGAGGCAGTTCATTTGGGACGACTAGAAATTGCCCGTTCGATAAAATTAGGCCTACATAGGCCTCGTTTTTCTCCCAGATTCCACATAACAGGTTTCCCGCGCCAGGCCAATATATTGGCACAAAGTTAATGGAGCCAGGAGCCAATGCATGATAAACCGGCCTAGCAAAAAAAAATCTCGACTAAACATCGTGGGGAAAAGAGGGGGAGGAAAAATATGAAATGGCGAAGAGTTATTGTTATGGTTTGTACGAGGGTGCGCGAAAGTCCACCGCCACCATTTCTACCCTATACGGACCGAGCCCATGCAACGAGCAATGGTAACGATAATCTGGTAAAAATAACAGGAGAGGATCGATGCAAATCATGACTAGTGAGCATCTAGGAAAAAGTGGGACGAGAAGCTGGCAAAAGATGCGAAGTAATCCTGGCGTGTAATTTATGCAACGCCACGTCCCTATACTGCTGTCATTTATGGTTGCCATCGGTTCTGGGGGGCTGCATGATTTCGAGGAGTGGGGAGGGTCTAAGCGTTAGAGTGGGGTGCCATTATTTCCTACGCGGATGATAGAGGAAATGGTGTTTGGACCACAGTGATGATACTTTCTCCCAGAGGCATTGAAAGCGCCATCCGCCTTTCCCTCTCTTCAGCGCCGCTATAGCTCTCGTCGTTCGTTGACAAGCCAAAGTACCTAAGTGCAGTCAGGCTATAATTCGAATTTCTCCGTGTCCGGATTTATATTATATTAAAATGAGAACTCTACAGCTGAACTAGCAATTTTGATTGGAGGGATAAAAAAAACCGCCATTTTCTCATTTCCCTCCGCAGTCCTGCCGAAGGCTCGATGCAGAGTCCCGTGCGCGGGACATGTTCGAAGTTTCTTTACGAGTCCATAAGAGCAGCACAAATGCATTAAATAAGTACAAAAGATCAAAAGCTTCATGGTTGTATTTGTATATCCGTTGCTTCCAGGGGAAACTGGGATCCGGATCCTGAAATCAGCGCCAGTATCGTGAGAAAAAAAAGACGCGACTAGGAACGCGACGAAATATTTAGCAATTCGGCATAATTACATGAAAACCATACACGAAAACATCAAACGGTTGACATGTTTTATTGTAAACATAAATTGCAAATAGTTTTTCAAATCTGATGATGTCACACTTGAACGACGAACAAACTGAAAAATAAAACTGTTGACGATGTGTTAAAGATCTCTGGAAAAATACTCAACAGATAAGTGTTTCGAAATTACATTTGGGAAAAATGTCAATTTTAAGGTAGTAACACCCATGTCGGCTAACTTACGTGAAGAAATGGTACAAGCATGACAAAAAAACACATGAAAAGGTTACTTTTTTAAGAATGTACGGTTTATCGAGGAATTCAGACGCAAAATTAGTTGACAAATTGACTTGGCCGTACATATAAGTCGTTGGGTTTTTAGTCTCGAATAAACCTTTAAAAAGTTCAGAAAAAAAATCTGCATATTTATTAAATCCTTTGACAAGACAGTTTACAATTCCGAATCCATGACTAACGTTCGCTAGGATAACGCAGACAGTAGGTCCGTGTTCAGTGGCATCCCGACTTCCACTACATCCGTAATCACCCGTCAAGAATAACAGCAACCTAAAATCTATAATAGCATATAAAATCATAGCTTTCATTTTCCAGCAATGCATCCTTGGGACATCGCTCCTTTGTCCCCTTTTAGACTTCCTTCCGCCATTCTGCGCTTCGGTTTGCACCCTTTGCGACCCTATTATATAACCGCTGCAGCCCGGTTTCCCTCAATGTCTTCCCGCAACTCCATGGACTTCAATTGTATTTGCAATATTGATAAGAGCGAGAAGGGAATGTCATTGAAAAGGTTTCCGCTCTGCCCTCTATTGGACCAACAGAGTGAGGGGGTGGATAGGGACATCCGTTTTTCTTCTGGTCACTCTATTCTATTACGATGACCGCCGGTGCAGTTTGTTGGCCTCGTTATCGCAACGTGTTATTCATATACTCATTACCAGCAGCCATTACCATCCACCGCAAAATCAATTCACGTAACAAATGGACGACGCAGTGTATCAATTTCCTTTCATGAATAGCCACTCTGTTGCTTAAATTTGGAATCAATCGGGGAAATGTGAGAAAGTCGAACACGTATGTCGGTCGGATATTTTGGCAAACATTATCGTACAGAGGATCCATAAAATCGCAAACCAATGGACATTTTCTGAATTTTAGAAACGTTACCGTATACCGTAAGACTAGTGTGGAGACAGAAATAAAATTATATTGGTCCTGTTTTGGGGTTTTCACAAAATACATGTATACATAGCACCGCATTAATATATAACTTGTGCTGCATCATTAGAATTTATTCCAATTTTAATACAGGTATATTGGTCTGTGTAATATGCTTTAACATGTAGCCTACATGTAGATACCAATTTCACTGCCTATTATTAAGCTTTGCCGCATAGCATACATGCTCTCAGTGATTGCCGTATTTCAAGGGTTTATGAAAGATCACATTTATCACAAAAATTAAAAAAAAAACGTTTAACTAGAGGTTAAACGAATAAAATACGAACGTCATGGCAACACCTACTACAAGTATAGAGTTACGTCCATACTCAAGGAAACATAGAGCAACCTTTTGTTGCTAATGTCTGCCAGTTGTTAATTACACAAACTGTTACTCAAATTATAATTTACATAAGGTTATGTTTCCAGGAACAACTAACAACAATTAGCAACATAAAATTCCTCCAGTGTCGATGTAGGTTTAGATTAGAAACTGATGGCTTTAGAGATTTTTTGTTTCGCGTCGGTAAGTATTTCTACAAATTTATACTGTATTTCGATAAAATGATTCGTATCGTCTTAATCTAGATTAAAGACGTTCAACTTTAACTCGTATTTCGCCGAACGAGTCACATTCTTCTTATTAACTCAATCTACATGCAAATTGATTAATACTTTTTACAACAAAAGGGAGATCGATGATCGATAATTCAACTGTGACGCATAGGTGTGGAATCGTCGAAAACTGCTGCTCGGGACGAGTATTAATAAGCGTATGAATATCCGATTGTGCAGATGCCAACTAATGAAGTGGGAATGTCATTTAATTCCGCATCAAACAGAGAAGCACCACGCAGCTTCGACAGCGAGACACTAGTTATTTATTCCGGACACTTCCGTTCGTTACCGTCCTCGTGTAAATATAGTTAGCTTCTGGGGGCCTATAATTACAAATCAAGTGGAAATTTTGTTTTGGGTAGCACGCATTTCCCAGCATCGACCCGAACTAGAGCGAAACACAACGGCGCATATTAATTTTAATTTATACAAATCAATAAACTCATTCATTCGTATTGTTTCTGAAATTCGATAAAGCAATATTCATTTACGTGCCAATTTTTCCCCAACATGGATTTTTCCGTAATTCGGCGTTATGACAATTACATGCATGCGTATGCAAACAGATACACACGGTTGAGAGTTGCATCCGTCATTTCCCATTAGCCGAGGAGGGAGGCGAGTGGGAATGTTGAAAGATTGCATTAATTTGCTGGCAAAATGTTAACTAAATCATGCAAATGCGCCAATAGCGATGCATGGATTCGGTTTTCCGCGCACGCTGGCAGGGGAATCCCTTTCCAGCTCGAGTAATGTCACCCCCCAAACGTGTCACTCTGCATTTTCCATTGCATTGACGAGATCTTCGAATGGCAAGCGATGCAAAGTACGAATCCTCTCTCGAAACCTCTCATTTTGGGCAGCACCATAGGCTGACTAGGTAGCCTAAACCGGCTATCCTCTGTGGTTTCAATCGCTGGCGTAATTCCATTACGGCATGCCACAACGCAAAGGTCTTTCTGGCTATTGACAGGCTTCTGATTGCATAACTGTTCCTAGTTGCCGTTTACTATATATCGCCAATGAATGTTTGGAGGATAAATCGACTTTTGAAACTTTGCAAAAAACAGTCTTCGTTCGCACTATTTCGGGAGCCTGCCACGGGCTGAGCAATGCCCAGTGTTAGGAGGGTTCCCTTGTATATAATGACATTCTTCAGCAGGCGCGCATCCAACACCTGATCGTTTCAAATCTCTCCAGTAAAAATCGTTAATCTCACGGGACAAACTGAATGTTTCGGGTTTTGCTAGAAACAACCATTCCAACGTGAAAAACCCTCCTTGCCATTGGTCGATGGAAATAAGTGAGAAAAATCCCATCTATGCCATCTTCACTTCGACGACGGCCAAAAGTGATTTTATTACCAGAAACGATAATGGGACAGAACCTGAGATGGGAACCAATAAAAATATGGTATACCCCCAGCGCCTGCCTGCGTATAGGCCTACTGCATCCGCTCGGATGGATATACCGAATACTGCTGATATGAATTCTGAGTGCTAGCCGTTAAAAAAACGAAGACACGACGAGTGAAATGATAAAAAACGCTGCCAAAAATTGTCATGGACTGTCAAAAGCTAACGCATATTTAAAGAAATGTCGATTGTCGATAATCAGGGATGGTTGCGCTGCTAGGTTTATAGATACAAATAAGGGGGCATGGAACAAAATTCAATAGCACATACGGTATAGAGGATATGGCAAAACTACTCATTTCTTGGAGTCAGTCTCCTTCGATATCGCCGGTATCGGATTACTCTTTACTTTCTTCCTTGCGTAACAAAAGTCCAATGGTCGTGTAATTCAGTTGTTTTATTTTTCATGCGATTCCTCACAAAGCGGCTGGTGTTCATTAAATGACCCCATTATAAAAGCCAGATACTTTTTTCCCAGTTATTTTGTTACATGTATTTTCGTAACAGAAGTCGGACATCGAAAAATGACAGGAACATTTTAAACCATGGGGAACCGTGAAAAATGATAATACGAGATGTTCCGAAATGTGCAACGACCGACGTTTATACAAACTGTTGCAAAATAAAATGTAAATGTTTTTTCTTGATACACGAATCATCGGAATAGCAATTAAATGCCAGATGAGCATAGTATTCTATAGGTTCCAAGTCACTGCCAAACCATGAATTTCTCTGATATTCTTTTAAAAAAAATACTTCGCTGCAAAGCTAAATCAAGAAAAATGACTTGAGCCTAAAAGAAATTTGGTCACTACAAACCCGAGATGTTGAAAATCGATAAATTGAAAAGGATGCTGCCACAACTAATCATAAAGACAACGTTGAAAACTAAACTCATTGATAATCAGTGTCATTTATCTGTAAATGCGACTATAAACGTAAAGAATAATACCGGAACCTAGAGCAAAAAACACATACGAGAGTATATCAAATAATCCCAAACCATAAAACTTGATTTTTATCATAGTCCTAAAGTATATGTACACCAAAAAGAAGAAGAAATTCACGGACAGCCACTATTTAAGTGCTAAGATCTGTAAGACAGGGTGCGAGGACAGAGCTCACTTTATTCTTCCTTCACCTACATGCGAGCATTTTTGCACGGGTAAATCATACAAATTAGTTGCGCAGTATGCGTGGAAATAATCCACGACGGGCTCCAAAGTTCCTTGGACGGGGCTGAGATACTTCTCACCTGGGGCAGAAGAACGAGATGCAACAGTCAGCAATTGACTCTGTAACTTCTGTAATTGACTTCTGTAACTGTTCTGTGAATTCAGGCTTGAATCCTTTCGTAAGACTAATCATCCGGGTTGGATTGCCTCCCGAGCCTGAAAGTGATTCTGGTGCCTTGCAAGTTGACACTTTGAGGCTGTCCCTTTAAATACCGAGAATGCCACTGAGCATTCCAAAAGGTCAGGGTTCGATTTACAGGCGCACAATGCGCTTTGGCGCCTTTTGTGATCGACCTAGACTTCACCCTAGAGGTCATGTGAGGCGACCCTGGACGCTGACGGGGGCCGTCTCACAACATCTTTCCGGAAATTCAGTGTTGTCAAAATTCTTAGAAAAAAAGTGTTTATTGCAATTTAAAAAATTCGTCCTTTATACTGAAGACCATTGATTTGTGGTTTAGTAAAATTCAAATGTTTATGGAATCTAATTCTACAAGATTATATGCAATTTTACATTGCCAACATAAACAATCAATCTCGTATCTCATAACATTTGTAAGTTTTATGCACACGCTGCTTAAAAATACATATTCAACCATATCTGCCACTTAAATGTTTCGGAGAAAATACCACGTTGAAATGAACCATTTGAGGCCTAACAAGTTAGATAACTTGCTCTTTCTGGCAAGATTTGAATTCGCTGACAAATCTCAAACCTAAATCTAGAATAAAAAAATTACTAAATGTTAGCATGCAGATACTTGATGCTTTTAAAAAAAATAAAAATGAAAAACCGTTCTTCATTGCATCGAGGTCAACAAAATATCATCTGGGCATTGCTCCGTCATCAAAGAACGAGAGTGCGGCGATGTTTTATTCGCAAGTGCGAGTTAAGGCACTGCGAAGGCGCCATTCAGAACGCCAGAAGAGACTGCCTGGAGCATTGAATATAACGGAAATCATAATTAACCCTTTCTTCCCCGCAAGCTAATGCTAGCTTATGGTGACGTCGACAAAGTACCGTTCTCAACGACAGCCTGTAATTCAGTCTGCGAAGTAAGAGTGACGCCCTTCGTACAAAAGCTACAATTTCAATCATGCAGCCAACCGTGGCAATTGCACGCAATCCCAGTATGGCAAAAATCCACCTAAAAAGGTCTCTCTCTTTCTCGATGACAAATGGATCGACTTTCCATCGTCACTACAAATTAAGGGAATAATAATTCGGCAACGACGAAGAAGGAAGAAAAAAAAAAGAAAAAAAAACACTACCGTCGACTCTTCGTTTCAAAACCGGAATCATTATTTCGGAAGTATAGTTGGACTCTTGGGAAAACACGCCGAGACTTTCACTTGCTATGATATTCCATCCCTTTTGTTAACAAAGTCTTCCGTTCATTAGCTATGCCTTAAAAGTAAAGGACAAACACAAAGGATCACGCCTGGTAGCACTCGTGGAATTCGGAAGAAACGGTGAGGAAACAACACGCGCGTGTGCCATAAACTTACACAAAATGAAAAATGAAATACGAAATTCAAAGGCGTACGATTTACGCGCTAAAAAAAAAAAAAAAAAAAAAAAAAAAGGTACAAAGATTTCGTAATGACAGTCGACTCGTGATTTACTTGGTGCACCATGCACCGAATCCAGAACTTCAAACGGCATATTATGAGCACGATTGCGGGCTCTTTTGCGCGTATAAACGTGGCGTTCCATAAATTAATAAATGATTAGTTTTTACTTGAAATAAAAACGAAAACATGAGTGAGTTGACAAGTGGCCGAAATTAAATGCGGGACGACACGCACCGCAATTATTCATTAACGAGCGAAGCTTAATCCTGCTGAAATCGTATCAATTAAAGAGTCTGGGTGATGGATGAATTCACCAATAAAATAAAATGCAGATTAAGGTGATAAAGCCTCGCTCCGCACGCAGATATTACCAGCGCACAATAATTCTCCTCCAAAAAAAGGAGTTTTGGTCGGCATGTTCGAATAATTAAATATCGAAGGTGTGGGTGTTGGGCAAGTTTAGGGAGAGTTTAACTTCCCTGCACGACACCTGTGTTGTGCTCGGTTCTTATCAGGGGAGGCATACGGATCAAAAGGGAATTGCATAAATCGCCAGAGCAATTATGCCGTAATTTTATTCGAGAGTTATTTTTCACTTGCCTCTATCTCCCGAGTGCATGACATGAAATTTCACGAGAGCAGGACGTAAAGGGCGTTTAACAATGAAAAGTCGCTTAATTCGATCGCGCTTAATCCGATCAGCCATTTTATTCGATCAAAATCTTCATTTCAGAACGTTTTTTTTTCTCCCTATACTGCCTTATCTTAAAAAAAGCCGATTAATTGAATCATCTCTACGCTTAATTCGATCAAATTTCCACATGTCTACAAAACGCAAACACGCGAAACAATTTTGAGCAGCTTTCATGCAAGAAAGGACATGTTTGAACAACGTACAAGTGTTTGTCCGTTCAACCGTTGCAACAAACAGGCATCATCAAACACTACTTGTACATTTTTTTTAAACAAGTATCAATTTACACATCTGAAAATACAAATATACGATTAAATACAGTATATGCATTTTTAAAACATGAAATTATTTTGATAAGGTCAATGTTTAGCCTGTTTTTTTTACATTTATCGCTCAAAATCGCTGGAACCAACGTGATCGAATTAAGCGGCTTTCATTGTAATTCCAAATGCTGTTTGCGTAAGGCTTTCAGACGCCATTTACAAACCAGGGAAGGTAACGAACTATGAAGACTTTAAAATAAAGTAGGAAATAATCGTACATAGCACCAATTGTCAGGAAAACTATCCAAGCAATCCAAGGAAAATTCAAGATTCCACAACAGTCTTCTTTCATTATCCAGGAAATGTAGGCCTACTGTGAAGTACGTAGCATTCATGAAACGGTCTATTTTCATTTTTTCTACATTCTTGATTAAAATATTCCGAATCTGGATGAGAATCTATGTATTTACATTAACGTGAAGTCGTCGAGCGACTGTTCAGGAAGCTGAATGTCAAATTACATGTAGGCGCATTCCGGAGAATTTATACTACTTTTAAATTATCAACTGTTATCTGTGTTAGCATGTTTTAGAATATATAAATATAAATGCCTGCTTAACACTATGAATAATGTCCCATATGTTATCAGGTCTCAACTAGGTAGTTTATTGCAGTTTCTCTGCGTGATCTCTCGCAGGTATAAACAGTGCACAATCAGCACCAGTACTGCCACCTGGTGGTATAAAAAACATTTGCTATGCTCAAGCTCACATACATGTACATGTATTGCATTTTCTGGTACAAAGTAACTCATTTATTGTTGAAATGTCAACAACACACATGCAAGGCATACACTGGATCAGGCGTGATTTTAAATATTATGGCATTTGGATTTCAAATTACACGGTTTGCATAATTTCAGAAAACGAGACGCTCAAATTATATCTCAAAACAAACGAAAAAAAAAAAAAAAAAAACCCGGTCAGGAAAATTATAATCCAATTCAATTCAACACAGTACCCAGCTGTCAACATGAAAATTCCATATGGTAAGGCGACAAAAGTCCATGTTAATAATACATGTATTTACCAATCTGTCGTCTTAAAGTACACCAACATCATCGTTTTCTATTCTATTCTAGTCTTTACCCTACAGTCAGTGCAAAGTACAATTTGGCAGCCCTGTTCCTTACTTCTCCCTCTCCCCCCCCCTGACCTGCCAAATTCAGTCAAACTAAGCAGTCTGGTCAAGATGGACCCGAACATCACATTTTAATTATAATTCCCATATTTTTGACCTTAAAGAGGAGGATAAGATATGCAGAATAATATGTCGATAGATGAGATATGTCGTTAAATACGTTTTCTAAGAAAAAGTATTTTCAAGTCTGTATATGAACTACTTCAATCTCTTGGCAAATGCACGGATAATGTTATATTAGATAATCATTCCAAATACGTATTCCATAGCATTGAAAATTAAAATTTGTAAAATTAAAATGCCCGAGCATGCGTATTTTTTCGTAATTGAAATGAATTTGAAAATACACATCAATGGAACTACTTTTGCTCTCGCCAAATTGTTTAAGCACGAGAATTAGACAATAGTTTTCGCTCGGTTTATCTGTGAGTTTAATCATGTTAATAAACCCGTTTGCAAAACGCAGAAATCTTTGCTTTACTCAAACAATGAAGCTGGCGCTTTTTGTCTCACCAATTTCCACGCGATAATTCTTTAACAAAAATTGTTGCTTTCACAACAAATGAAAATTTGTGAATGCTGATTTTCTATTGATTAAAACACCGCAGCATTCATTCGCTCCTCTCGAAGTAGGGGAAATAATGGCATTCTCACTTGAAGCAATGTCAGCTAGGCATACTAATTCCAGCAGAGTATTATTCCCGTTCTTGATGGCGACAAGGATTGGTTGGCACGGCAGCACTTCTGTGAACCTTCGAGAATACATTTCAAGAACTGGACAGTGATCCTCCAGAAAGGCGTTGCCGATTGAAAAACAAACAAAAATTCCTCCCCCCACCTCCTCCGAATCTTCTTCCTCGAGTTCTGATTTACTTTCCGTCAGTTTCGCAATAAGTGAAAAAGATAACTTAAGCGAAATAAATGTCCGGGTAATAAAAACTATTGAAAAGTCTGCACGCTGTTAAAATCAATCATGAAACATCCAGAGTCCGCATTCTCAGAAATATGATTTAAGGCGAAAAAAAACAGAAAATCCAAAAAAAAAATGATAAATGCCTCGTGGAATACTACAAACATTTTTATGTCTGACACGGCTTTGCGATTGCTTTGTTTTCTCATATTTCTCGTTCTCATCAAAACTCTTTTATCAATTTTTATGGGATCGATCCAGCGGAATTTGGGATTTCTCAAATTGAATCGCTGAAATGAAATTGCGGCAATCATACCGATGACCATCGCCGTTGTTTCCATCGAATTTCAAACATGTTCCGACCGATGCGTGCGAACTAATAAGAGCCAACAATTATAGATTCCACATCGAGTGGTTGTTTAAAATATGGAATTTGCGCATAGCTAAAATTCTCCAGTTTGAAATGTGTCTCTCGCCTGACGCGTCCTATGAGCGATGTCACGTGAAAGTGATCGACTATATAAGACAAGGAATTCGGAAGAGTGGCAGCAGGCATTTTGATCCGCAGGGCTCATAACAAAATTTCAATGATACGATGCGAAAACGATGAGATCGATATACAGACATGCATGTAATGAATACAAAGCCACCAACTGTGATTGACGATTTCGTGGTAGAGAAATATGGTCGAGGAAGAATAAATGAGACTTTCTGCAAAACTATCATCAAACTCGGCTTTCGAACCGAGCGATAATGGATGATGGCAAGTCTGTGGGGTGCGTTTATTCGGGGTCATCCAAAAACGACAGACAAATTCTTCGCGAGATTAATTTTGAAACTGCACGTTCGGCATACACGAGATAGCTCCACGCTTGCCCACCTTTCAGCTAACATCGTTTGAAACAATTCAAACTTTACGATTTATTGTATGGAAGAACCATTCAAAAAGATACGTCCATTTACTGTATCTATTTTTTTTTTCTTTAATTTTTTTATTTTTATTTACTTTTTTATATATTTACCGGGGTGCGCTGCGCTGTTTTTGCACCCTAAAAAGCGGCGAGTGCACCTACTTATATTCCGTATACTGAGCTTTGGGTAAGTACAGCCCGGGATACGCCGGGCCTGTCAGCAAGTTTTCATATATCATTTCCAAGTGTGTAAAACGAGTTTTTTCGTGTATTAAAAAGTGTTATCATTCAAAAGTGAACGTCGCTGTGCAATATATCAGTATACTTAGAACTTCTGTTTACAACTACATGCACATGCCGCCATCTTGGTTTTGGAACATTTGCAATTGCTTCCTTGACTTTAATTTTCTGGCCATATGACTAAGTTCTGAAGTCAGTTAAGTTGAAAGTAAAATAAACGATCTTAATTGACATTAAAGTCAGGGGGATGAAAATTCGTCGGTGCAATTGGTTATTTTTAATGAAAATGGCGCCTAAAATCCACTAAATTCATTTCAAACATTAGAAAAAGCATCAACTTCGCCACGTTTTTAATACAATTCCATAGCTTTTCAGACCAAATGACGCCAGCAACTTCATAAAGACATTAATAAACTAATAAAACTTTTTGCAAATGAACATTTATTAATGCGAAGAAGTCTAGCTGCGGAGATCGCTTAATTGCGGTTTTGGTTTATATGCAGAAGTTAAATACATAGAATAAGATAAATTTTATAAGCTTGACGCATAAAGTACATTGGAGTCAAATTTATGCCAAACTGCTTCGCAGCATGCACGCGGTTAATTAGAAATGGTTCTAATTCCAATGCGGCATTTCGTGACGAAAGAGGTCTGGGAAAAAGCCCATAAAATACGGATTTTTTTTCCGGAGGATTCGTTTTTTTGCGAAGAACGAATATTTCCTGGAAAAAATTATGCACTATTTTTTGGAGAATGCACATATGCGTGCGCCCACGAATACTGAACTGCAGCGAAGTAATGCGCTCGATATATAATGTATCATTTTTGCAAGCGGGCAAATTTACGTATCCACTGATCTGGAAAATTACCGGAATCTGAAATAGGAAATAGCTCGAAACGATGCTTTTTTGCCATAGTTGCGGCAACTATGGGATTTCCTACAGGGTTGAGGAAGAATGAGATCACATCTGTAAATTTTTATTAAGCAAAATGCATTCGCTGGGGTTTGGGTGTGGAAGCGGTGGGGGTAGAAAGAACTTTCAATCAAACTATGACTGCACGCATTCACACCTTAAAGAATTTTTTTTGCAGTGAAAATGAGTGTAAAAAGTATGCAGCAGAAAGGGGAAGGGGGTAAGATAATGATATAGGGGGACCATCGCGAAAGAAATGACTGAGATAGTTGGTCGTTTGGAAAGTCGAAAATCGCACTGAGAGAGAAAAAAATGATATGGCGCAGACATGACAGTATTTAACATATACAGTTTTCTGCATGTAAAACTTTGAAACTTATAGGATTCGATGTACAACTTTGTCAAAATCTCGTGTAGATTTAGACTTGATGGGATTATTTGGATTACTCCATGGAATAACGCTAAAAGCGAACAGTAAAATGCTCAACTACACATCATAAAGCTAAGAACAACTTTAACTAACTGTTCTTATGAAAACAATATTTAATAATGCGCCATACATGCATGATTCCCATTTGCTGACTATGGATAATTTTCACCAACTCTGTTTCAGATGTTTTCATTTGCCCATCAGCTGCTTTTTCCCAAATTTTAGGGTGAAATTTAAATGCGGTTATCCCCATGAAGGGATTACCATGCAGCTACCCTCTCGGAAAAATAATGCCATAAAGCCAATTTCTAGACATTTTAATAATTTAGCATAGCCTGTCAAATGAAAAAGCCATTTTGTATGAGGGGTAATTTTGACCAAGCGCATTCATCAGAGGGTCTCCCACGAGCAACCATTAGCACTAAGTACCCAACTGAGAACGACCGTTTCTTCTTCCAGATTGCATTTTGATAAAAATCAGATCGTAATGAGTCCCTGTAGAAACTTAATCAGGAATTGTCAGATCAACGTGCTCACTTATAACGGAAAAGTTTATTTCACCAAAAATAAATTTCGGGAAAAAATATGTTGGTGCAATAGATTGATAACATCATAAACATCACTAAAACCAATTTGTCGCAATTTTATTGATGTGCCAAGTGTATATAAAAAAACATGTTCACTTTGTACTATTTGAGCATGGTTAACATTAATTTATAAAATTGTATTTTTCAGTATAATTAAGACAGCTATACATTACTGTAAATTAAAATTTAGGCTTAAAAAGCTTTGCACAAGACTATATGGACAAAAAGATGCAAAGTATCAACATTTTCATAATATTTAATTAATTTTAAAACATCAGCCAAATATTCATTAAAATTAATCTATGAGAAACAAATATTAATTTATCTTTCTTACCTATGCCATTGTCGAATGTAGCAAAGAACTCGTAGCTAACACGATTTCTTCAGCATGAATAGAGCTATTTTAATGTAAGTTCTGTAAATAAAATAAATGCAAACTATAAACCACATGTAAGGCGTATTGCTCATGTTTTTCAGGAATTTTCCAAAGCATTAAACACGATTTTAAATCATGTAAAGTAATTACGTGAAACGTTTTCAGCGAGCCAAATTTCAAAAGCACGTGGTTGATAAGACATAATTTCAAAGTCGCATAATAAGCCTAGTTTCATTAAGAATTCACGCTTCGAGAGTTTTCAAAGAAAGCTATTTACGATTGCCGTTACTTTTCCTTTTTACAAAAAGCTAATACATTAAAAAGTGTTTCTATTAAATGCTAACGTAGTATTTCAATGCGCACTGATGTTTTCTGCTTAAAATCTTAAATCAGACGCACACCAATGATACTTCAACGGAGCCTGCAGCCTGCAGAGACAACCTAGATAGATACTTTCCACACCAGTGAGAAGCAAGCTTACACAGATTTGGTTCCATAAATTCTGGAAACATTAGCATCCCATTTAAGATACTATTCGGGTGTCTGGTACAGACAGATTAAGTGTTCGGCGTTAGAAGAGAAGAGCGTGAAGACAAAAGAGCAATTGACACCTTGAGCATTAGCCTACATCCGCGAGAAAAGTATCGGAAAACCACAATCTGAGAATAATTTGTCAGCTCGACAGAAAAGTTTTAACGAATATTTACGAAACATCGCTAACACTCCGTGTGAGGCTAATTTAGGTGTGCAGGATGCAACGGTATAACCATCAGGGATTCTACTTTGAGAATAACTAATGTGGCAGACAACCGCTTTTAATAATGCTGATATCGACCACCAGAAAAATGCATAAAATAAATCCAAATAACTCCTAGGAACAGTGTCGTGTTCTGCAAAAGTTACCGAGGGACACACTGGACAGAATTACAACTAATTTAATATAATTAATGTTAACAGTTAAGGATGTCCTATCCCTAATCAATCTATAGTGAAAAGTAATTTTCTATCGTCGTAAAATATTTAATGACACCTTGGGCACATAAAGCATTCTATAAACAATAAATGTTCAACGCTTTAATTCATTATGTACATGCTGTATTATTAATAAGCGCATAACGGAACTAACAGCTTCACCAACTTAAAATGTAAAATATACATGTAGATAAAATAACTGTACTCAGGAAATGCCGTAGCCTGACATAGGTGGAAAACGTAAATGTAAAGGTAGATAAAGTTCCGCTTAGTGGAGTATGCGCACTAAGCATTTCTTGCCCTAAAGCTAGTTAATAAATACTGTTTATGCATAGCATGTATTAATTAGGCTTCCATGTATGTATAACATACAGTGTAACATCAAAATACAGGTTATCGAAAACAACAGAAGATTTTGCAAATTAATACTCGGAAAACGTTGAAAATTTTGAAAACTTGTCCTCAGAAACTGTTGCAATTAAATTTGTCCTCTGAGACTGTTTTAAATTTGTAAATATATGTGCTCGGTACATTTTTAAAATGTTTGCTCAGAAACTGTGTAAAATTTGTAAAAGTTTGCAAATAGGCCCTGAGATAACCATGTAGAAGCATACATTTTGGATTAATTATGACGACATTAGTATGTTGAATTTCCCTGATTTTTTTCAAAACAAGTCACTCCTCCCTGACGTTTTCAAAATAAGTCACACTTTCCTGACGTTTCCAGAAATTTTCCAGGTTTTACAGGTCTGGAGATACCCTGTATAAACAAAATTTGTGATATAGGATATGAAATCGGGCTGGAATATACGCTAACATCGCTTATCAACATGCCTACATAATACAATATCTTAAATAATAATCAATAGAAAAACTTATTACGGGCAGCAGAATACACTCGCATGCACACATTTACGTAGTGACGTATATGTATCTATAATTTATAAATATACAATTTACATTACAATAATATCAATACAGGTGCTTTCTTGCCACTCTTGAACGTTTCAAGTGTATGATAGCTAGGACAACGAAAGAAGACGTCTTTAACCATTTGTTGGATTCTATCACTCTTTGGAAGTTGAAACGTCATCTGCTGAAGCTGATTATCTTCAAGCAAATTATTCGTTAGGCATTATTTTGCAGCTCACGGCACGCCACAAAGGATTTGCTTCAATTGGTCTTAAATGCGAAGAAGGGAAAAGACTTAGCTGCAAATAGAGAGTAGGAAAGCGAGGCAAAGAGGCGAATCCAAAACTGCAGATGCCCTTATACTTTCGCCATATAATCAAATTGCCTTCGCATATTTGCCATCTTGGTGCAGAAGCCCAGCTCCCTGAAGAAATATCACTTCTCCACTCCTGGTCCAACTATTTCCCCCCTCATTTATGCATCTTTCGCCATATCCCCTTCTTCTTTTAACCACAAGTCATTCGTCTACTTTCTAATCTATTTCAAGTTCACTTTTTCAACAATTGAGCATTTTTGTTTTCCAACCCGCAAACATCGCTATAAGATCATCGAAATGGAGATAAAGCTGAGGGGGAGAAAATTTTCGTCGTTTGGGTGTCGATAACACAAGAATCCCTAAAGCGTCATACAGTATACCGAGTTCGTATACGATCTAATATAAGATCGATTCTTGAACTTAACAAATAACAAGTATAAGCGATTAAACGTTTTAAGAAAAATGGAGTCACTATACATGTACACTGACCACAAAAACAACGTGTGGTGCACGAAGTCTGCGTATAAACATAAAACTCAACGTATGCCCATTAAACGAATCCTTAAATGATAAATCGTTGAATTTCCATTGATTACAGAAGTAGTATAGAAAAAGTCATTTCCAGCTCACTTCACCCCAATGGCAACTCACCCCGGACATTTCAAACAATTTTCTGCCGTGTATGGTGGATGATACACGGTAAGACAATCTACACGCAAATAAAGATCATGATAATCTCCCAGTGTTTTACATTCAAGTGCATTCCAAACATCGAGAACGTGTTGATAATTTTCATTTGAAATGGATTGCCTGTTCATATCAAAAAAAATTTTAGGCAGGATGAATGACCATGAGAGTACAAACAAATTATTTTTTTGACAGCGTGTTAATTTCAAATCATTTGGCTTTAATGTCATAACAAAAATCGAAAATAAATTTTGGTGCCTGTCCATATCAAAAAATTCGGGTTTAATGAACTTAAAAAATATCATTCAAGGACAAAATTAAAATTATTTTGATGGAAAAACAATTTTGTTTTTATTGGTCGTAGGCCAAATTTTATAAAAAGCACGATGGGGAGGAGTTTTTGCCGTGTATCATCCACCATACACGGCAGAGAATTGTTTGAAATGTCCGGGGTGAGTTGCCATTGGGGTGAAGTGAGCTGGAAATGACTTTTTCTATACTACTTACAGATTACGTTATTGACACTAAGGTCTAGCAGTGACAGTTATATGTTATCTTCCATTATCTTTATGGATGACGAAGCTTTATTATGCTATGTTTAATAATTTACGCCATCGGAGATTGGTTTAGTGACTATTATAAAAATGGTATGATACATTTAAAGATATACATGTATCTGCTATTCTTATCTAAAGGTTTTAGCTTGTTGAATTCAATGATAGAAAAGTGCAATACTAAGGCAAACTATTGACTGACAAATATCTCGCCTTCGATTTTCAGAATTTTTCAGATTCGGTCGGTTCACAATTCTAATATCAATTTATGCACTAGGCCTCATTTTCGAAATAAACTGCTAAAATGTATTAATACATATCGTTATTTATTCGTAATAGAATTGCAGTACGCGCGAGGAGATGTTCGGTGTGTAAATTTGATTATCACATCACTATAATGAAGATTATGATTCTGTATAGTTGCACAACTTGAGGTTAATAAGAAAGTACATCGATAACACGTAATCGCATGAAAGCATATAATAGGATGTATACGATGTCAAAATTAATTGTTTAAGTCCGCAATTGTGTTTAGCATATTTCGGTATATCGCCCTTC
Source organism: Megaphyllum sjaelandicum (assembly GCA_034698745.1). Taxonomy (NCBI): domain Eukaryota; kingdom Metazoa; phylum Arthropoda; class Diplopoda; order Julida; family Julidae; genus Megaphyllum; species Megaphyllum sjaelandicum. Next base: position 25,265 of record JAQGBX010000929.1, read on the forward strand.
AATATTAATATCTAAACCCATAATCAACGTAATTGAATTAAAAGGTTCATTTTTATAATTGCTAAAAGCCCTTAAGCGCCATCAGGTCATTGTCAGCTAAATAGAGATGAGTAAAAACTGCAACTCGTATACAATATACACATGAAGAACTCAATTTGTTATTCAATCAATTAACCTGGGCCATCATTATAAGGATTCGAGTAATTTCCTAAATAACGATACTTTTCTCTATTTTGCTGTAGAATGCATTGAATAGAAGCAAGAAGATAAAACATACAAATCGCTCAAATACGTTTTTTTGAAATTACGTTGGTAGTAGCATTAAATTTAGCAACAGAGAGAAGCCCACAGTAAAATATCAAATGCATGCAATTTTTATGGTTTCGCTATATATGAAGAAACTAAAAATGGAAATATGATGGCATTAAAAGTTATTATCCAGTAGTTTACATGTATTTCAACAAATCGAATCTAGTAATTTAATTTTCAAACAATCATTAATGTTCCATAAGTGGATGCATCTGTAATTTATTTATAAAGATATACAACTGAATTACTCATATACAGGGTGAGTCATAAGTCCATCACCAAACAATTTTTTTTCTTAACCGTTAGAGATGTGAAAATTTTGTTTGTGTCGTTAGATAGGTTGTATTGGGTGCTTTATCCATTAATAGTATTAACTTTTACCTAACACCATTTTTTCAACGAAATTGAAAGTATAATTTTTGAACCGTAACACCTAGAAGAAAATATCAAATTAGGAAAACGAAGAGCATGGCCTACTTGTATGTGTTCAAGTGGTTTCGTTTTTATTGGCAATTATTTGAAGTTGTTACAATGTTTTGAAAATAGGGGCAAAGACACAATTGTTAGCTGCGCTACAGCACAATGGTGCAATGCAGTACATGTAGGTAGCTTACTGCAGTACACCTTTGTACTGCAGCGCAGCTAACAATTTGTTTTTTGCCCCTATTTTCAAAACATTGTAACAACTTCAATTAATTGCAAATAAAAACGAAACCACTTGAACACATAAAGTAAGCCATGCTCTTCGTTTTTCTGATTTGATATTTTGTTTTAGGTGTTACGGTTCAAAAATTATACTTTCAATTTCATTGAAAAATGGTGTTAGGTAAAAGTTAATACTTTCAATGGAGCACCCATGACAACCTATCTAACGACACAAGCATATTTTTCATATTTCTAATGGCTAAGAAAAAAAATTGGGTGGTGATGGACTTATGACTCACCCTGTATATTTCTATTAAAGTCCGTTTACAAATTCAAAAGTGAGATTTTAAAAACTACGACGCAATAGGGGTACTCGAGACAAATGTTTTTATAATGGCATTTTTCGCAGTAGCGAAGTCACGTGTGCTAAATCAACAGAGAAAATTACAAAATTTATGTGATGCCTTTGGGTAACCATTCATTGGTACTTATAATTTAAGAAATTAATTTTTTTAACCACTAGCGCCAACTAGCGCCAAACAATTGGTAATGCATTTAAATTACCAATTGTTTACCCGCTGGTTGGCGCTAGTGGTCAAAAAATTTAATTTTTTAAATTATAAGTACTAACGAATGCTTACCCTTTTGCTGTTTTTATGCACACTTTTGGGAAATTTTGGATAATGTTGAAAATGTTTTACGGTTTGGCAGATTTTTCGACAATTTTGTAATCTTTCAAAAGTTTGTGAAAAGTATTGGAAATTTTCAGTAATTTATAAAAAAATTACAAATTTGCCAAATTTAAGAAAACTTCACAAAAAAAATTGAACAAAATTGTCGAAAGTTGCAGCGATCGTTTCACGGTTTATAATGCATATAAACTACTAATATAATTTAAACTAATATAAACTACTAATGACTACTAATGACATGTACTAAGAATGACTAGAAAAATTACCGTAAAACCTGGAAAAGTGACCACTTTTGAATTGGGACCATGCATCTGTTTTCTAGCGTACATTTCCTTCATAAAAATTCTTCGTATAGTGACCATAACCATCTGTCTATCGTGTACAGTGACCAGTGGGTGTTGTCTTTTTTGCAATTATTACATTGCCAATGTACCTTAAAAAGTGACCACATAACGGATGAGTCACGTTACATCTTGCTTTAAATCTTGGACATGATTATTCTGTACTTTTTTTGTTTTTGTGGTTTTATATACAGTCTACATGTATAAGTGCAGTGCATGTAAATGTTCATAATTTTAATTTAATTCAAGCGTTTTTTGTAAAGTGACCACCATGTGTACAGTGACCAACACAGCATTTTTTTAGTGGTCACTCTTAACAGGTTTACTGTACTATAACATAACTGGCATTAAGTGGTTGGAAGACAATATGAATTAAATACACACGACCGAGGTACGCAATTTGAATTTAAAAAAACGTCGTAATAATAGTACACTGCAAATAAAATCAAAAATTCATTTTTACAGACCAGATTTTTTTTATAAAATTTCAGCCATTTTTCATGAAAAAATTACTTGACGAGATTTAAAAAAAAAAAAACCGGGCGTGATTAAAAAAAGAAATTGTTAACCACATGGGCTCCTGCTAATCAAGCAATTTCATAGAAGTACGATCGTGGCCGATTTATAGAGGAACAGCCCCGGCATTCGCCTAAAACCAACTTTGGGAAACCACGAAAAACCCAAAGCAAGGACAGTCGACCGAGTCGGGATGCGAACCCGGGTCTCCCGAATGCGTCTGAGACACTATAACCAATCAGCTAGCTCGCTCGGTACCAAACAACCGACATAATCACGCAATTATTTTGACAATCTGATTAAGTGACGATAAAATAAATTACGCAGCATTTTCTTTGAAAATACTATTATAAATCATTTGAAAAAAAGAAAAAAAAAGTATTTTAAGCTTACATTTTCTGTCCTATTCAAAAGCCACTTGAGTTCTTTTTAATAGCCTATACACGCCTATACACAGCCAGGAAGCGCCATCTAGTGATCAATACTCGTAACAGATACAAAATTTAAAAAAAAAATTAATTCTGATTCTTTTGGAAATGGTGTTTTTTGCCCGATTTATGGTTTGAAGAATCGTAGCAAAATATGAAAAAAGGTTAAATACGTGTATTATCTATATACATGTATATTAAATAGAAAACGACGCTATTTTGTTTTTGAGGCTAGCCAATCCTGTGGCGTTTGCGTTTGTTTGTGTGTTTGCGGTCCGTATGATTGGCCGTTCGTGACGTCACACCCCCCAGGAGCGCGAACTCCGTGGGAAAAGCAATCCCATAAATCTTCCCTAATTTGCCATGGACCATAAAACTGTCAAACGGGTTTCCCGTCCCCCTTCCAGGTTGAGTCCAGGTCATATTGCGCCATCTTTTGGCAATAACGGACAGCTAAATCTAACTCCTGATCGCATCAAAGGGGTTAGAAAATCAAACAACAATTTTTACCCGGGAAACGCCGGGTATTACCGCTAGTCTAATATATAAAATACAAAACGTGTGGTCGTGATTGTGGGCATGGGCAATTCAAAAAGGACGTGCATGTGTGGCTTAGAAATCATTCAAAAAGAACGTGCGGGGTTACTTAGGGGCCGTTCAAAAAGGGCGTGCGTTTGTTTTAGGGGCCATTCAAAAGGAGTTTGTGTGCGGGGTGACTTAGGGGCCGTTCAAAAAAAGCATGCATGTGGTTTAGGGGCCATTCAAAAAGGACGTGCGTGAATTAGGGGCCGTTCAAAAAGGACGTGCATGTGTGGCTAAGAAATCATTCAAAAAAAACG
>JAQGBX010000930.1:0-29029 GCA_034698745.1 Megaphyllum sjaelandicum
ATTTTTACCCGGGCAAGGCCGGGTATTACCGCTAGTTTACTATAATTTTGCCGAAACTCCTTCAACGCAGGCCTTTCGAACAGCCTTTGGATGTAATAAATTACATCCAACGGAAATAAGCAGCGCCATCCATGGCCAAGTAGTGCGTACACCAGCGCGCAACAGACCAAAGCAAGCAACAAACAGACTAAAGAAGATGTGGTAGATAAGAGCCGAAGAGGCTCCTGTTGGGCAGGTCAATCTCTTTTCACGAATTAAATGAAATGGCAGGCATTAGGCGAACCGGATATCGTTCACTGTCCACCAACAGCGCGGTTTTTTTTTTTTTTTTTTTGCTAGAATTCATCTAATGAGCGCTCACGCTGCTCCCATTTTCAAAAGAGAGTCGAGTGCGGCTCACGGGAAATTGGGTCGCTAGAGCGGGTTGGCCGCCGTGCCATCGAAAAGCTGGTATTCGGCAGGGAAAAAAAAAGAAATGTCAGAGCTGCTTAATCACCGTTCGAGGCAAAACAAGAGCCCACCGACTCCCAAAAACGAGCTCATTTCAGGAAATGGTAGTAACGCAACGAGTTACGGAAAAAATAAAAAAAACATTCGGAAAACAGATTCGTGACAGGCAAGGATGGCAGATCCTAGGCGCAGATTCAGACAGGTATAAGGCTGCCAGCCAGGGCCACCCTCAAAACGCCGAACAATGGCCACGAAGAGCTCAATCTGACAATCTGAGACGATCCGATCGAGAAGTCGAAACTACAAAATGGGGGTTTGCTGAATCACGAATGCAGCAACAGGAAGACAAAACAACGATGCGGGAATAATCGCAACATTATGGTTCATGAAGGCCCATTCACCGAGAAAAACATTTCAAAAACTGACCCATTATAGCGAGCGAACTCGTTTCTTTCAAACTTTGAAAACTAAAAACTTCCGATGGGATGCTTCAGAAGGAATGGCCTCGAAAGTTCATGAGGCAGTCAGCGTTTAGCGACTTTACCTCAACCCCATTTCTTAATTTGCTTCTACCTTTATCAATGCGAAAACTGAATTAAAACGCAACGAGATTAGAGGTAAATCGGGCTTCTCCCCTCTCCTTTCTCATTGGATGTTACCATAATCTACAACACTTTTACAATATCTACAATGCTACACAGTTGGTTGAAATCTGCAATTGTTGAATCGTGACGTCACGGGAGGTTGTTTCCGAGCAGTACCGTGGCATCTAGCATGGGTTGTTGAAGTCAATCCCGTGAACCGTATCAGGATGATTATCTAGGTAAATAATTTTTAGGAAGAAGTTCTCAGAACTTCTGAACTTCTCAGAACTATAGATGAAGCCCATGCACCCAATGTCGAATGCGTTTCAAAGTGTGAAATGGAGAAATTTAACCTAATGTACATGCATCCCTATCAAAATACACCAATACGCCCTCAGCGCCCTCTACGCCAATTCTAGGAAAGCGAAAACTGATATACCTTATCTAGACATGGTCATGCCAAAACGGCAAAAACCCATCTTCCAGACAAGCGTTGTAGCGCAATCGGACTTCGCGTCAACAAAAACAAGTTCAAACTTTGTGCAGTGACCACACAGAAACGTACGTTCAAAAAAATAATTTAGGATGGGGTGCTTGACCATGCAACGAAATCACTCTGGCAATATTACATTTTTTTTTTTTTTCGTAACGCTGAAAATGAAAATCTCGATAAGGGAAACTTTCGAAAATGTTTTCGACGAATGAAGCTGCTTAATTGAGACTTAATTCACGTGAGAAAGTATTATGGTCAATTGCACCTATTTCGGTCGTCCACCCAAAATCCGGTCCAGAAAAAATGAACAGAAATAAAAGTTGATTTTCCAAACCAACAGTGTAAGCCTAATGAACATTCACGAAAAAACCAACCGGAAAAAAAAACAATTAAAATTCAGGATGAGCTGGCACAAAACGTGCCACTAATTGCCCGCCATCATTCTCGATCGGTGGGCGAAAAAAGTAACAAAATCTGGGCCAAATATTTAAATTATAAAAGAGTGAGTGAAAACAATGCGCCATCATTCAAGAGGCGAAACAATGCATTTTACGTAGAATTAAAACCGCCGTAACAATTGATAATCCGTGCGATGAAAAGCTCATATGTTCCACATACGAGCTGGTTGGGATCGAGAGTTACAATCCTGATGGAAAAGACACCAGCGTTCAAAGGGGAACGACCAAGAATTAAAATTTCGTTGGCTCGCATTGCGAGGAAAGTAACTGGATACTATACTTGAGAATGATCGAGAACACACTTAATGCTTATTGCAGGCGCTTACCATTCGACGTACACTAGCGCCACCAAGAGGGATAAGAATGCGGCATGCGTTTTAAATGAGGGCGCGCACAAAGAAAGCATAACGCATGCAGTGGCACCACCAAGCACACTGACCATCACGCTGATATCAGCATCCATTGTGCACCCCAAAGCTGGAAACAAGAAGATGAAAACACCCAGTAAAGCACCTGAAAGAAGCATGTCGAAAGTAAGCATTCAGTGTGTTCTCACCCTGAGACGAACTTGCGGAGTTTGTCGGCCAAATCCTAACCAGAAAATTGTCGATGTCTAGAAATGTTGACGAGAAATTCTAGTTTGACATTTGTTTGGGTGAAAACTACCGGTACTTGGGACAATAACAATGAGGGCGCACACAAAGAAAGCATCACGCTGATATCAGCATCCATTGTGCACCCCAAAGCTGGAAACAAGAAGAGGAAAACAACCAGGAAAACACCTGAAAGAAGCATGTCGAAAGAAAGCATTCAGTGTGTTCTCACCCTGAGACGAACTATTCAACTTGCGGAGTTTGTCGGCCAAATCCTAATCAGAAAATTGTCGATGTCTAGAAATGTTGACGAGAAATTCTAGTTTGACATTTGTTTGGGTGTAAACTACCTGGGACAATAACAAGCATTTCCAGCAAAGAGAATAAGGATTGAAGGATTTCCCACTTTATCAAATTAAAAATACACAGGAATATCGTCAATTTTCGATACAGCATTTCGATAAGAAGGTTATTTTTTTACTTATCAACTTAAAAACGTTTCAACACTAATATTATGCATCATGAAAGTATGCGCAACCTACGGTACTATTCCTTCCAAAACAGTTTCTGATTTCATGAATATTTTTTGGTTATGGGGTCAAAGACTACATTTCGGGTAAATGGCTGATGTTCCCTTTTCTCGAGGCACAAACAATGCTAAAGGGAAATAAAAGTCTTCCTTTGCTCAAGTCGGTTTTTAAAGATGGCGCCTAAGTATACAGTAGTGTTGCAAAAATAACATCTTTCTTTTGAAGTTTGTCAATTAGACACGTTTTAAGCAGGTTTTATACGAAAACTACTTTTCGATTTTTTTACATCTTGCCCCTTTACAAGGTCCCCTTAAGTGCATGCAGATACAACAAAGGCATTTTAAAAAGACGATAAACTAACGCTTCCCTCGATAATTTGGCCACTTGCACTATTCGCAAGTTTTTAAGGGGTACTAGGACACGGGTTTTAACAAATGAGCCACTCTGTTCGAGTAACTGTTGCTTCAAGCAGCTGGATTAAGCAGGCTTGACTTTTTTCTTTATTCAAAAAGTAGCAAAATAAAGTTTCAAGATGGCCGCCACTGCCAAATCATGGACAAGCTTTACTCAGGGCTTCACTTTTTGAGCGTAAATGTACATGTACTTTGAAGTACCGAGTTTTCACCCATTACTAAAACAAATCCAAGAAGAGGTTTCAAGGAGGTTGGAAGAGATGACCAATGAGGTAATTGCATCGGTGGCGTTAAAAATGCGAGGAATGAACTTTTTTTTGGATGTTTTCGAAGCTTGCTTTTCTCGAACAATTTCTGCTAATAGCTCGGTGCGCTTGGCACGAAACGCAGCGCTGCTCAACCGGTTAGGCTTACATCGGGCTATTTACTTTCACTGTCTGAATCACAAATTTTCCACAAGAGTTCAAACGGAATTACATAATGAAATAAGTTAAAAGAATAAAAACAATGCCCTTTGAAAATTGCAATTGCTCGTATTGCGCATCTACGTGCACGTGTATACTACATTGTATTTTGAAGCTTCTTGGAATTAGCAGCGCCATCTTGAGACTAGAGTCTGAATCAATTTTAACGGGTATAGCATGGGGGAGGGGGAGGTCATCTTGGGATTATCTAGCTTTCAAACCGTTCTAATAACCGCATTTTTCGATAGAAAATTCGGGGTTAATCCAGCCAATCAGAGCGCAGAATCGCAAAGAGCGCTCAGTTGATAGACTGCGACTAATCGATTAACTGCTCATCGAAATTCGCGGAAAAACCCATTGGCTTAGCAACAGTTTGGGGGGATTTCCACGATTAAAATCGTGACAGATTCACGCTTACCAAAATTATTAAACCCATTGAAACGACAGCTGCTTTATCGAAGTAATAATCTTGAAAATAATCTCCGGGTGCCAGAAGGGATTGTTTTCATATCGTGTCGAAAGAAGAAATGTTGAATGTTTCAAAACATAATCAATGAATAAAATTGAAGCGTAAAAACTGCCAGTTAAAAATTCAAGGTCCAGAGAGCAATGCGGAAACAGGAACAATTTGTGATGCAAAAAAAGGAATTTTTTTTTTTAAAAATGAGAAACCTGAAAAAATTTTAATCTTAAAAAATAAAATAGTGCGAAATGGCACGTTGTCGTATTTCACTACATGTTTTTTGTTTTTTTTTTCCCACAAAATTTAAGGGAGAAATGCAAGAAATTGTTTAGATCGAGGGGAAAAGTGGATGACACCAATCTACATTAGAGGGAAAAAACCGTTCCCAAGCAAGTCCACCATATTAGTCATATGAGTAAGTTGTTTCAGAATTGTTAGTATTACACGTATTGAGTTTACCTATCCTAAGTCGCATTTAACCATGTTAATTCTCGAAAAATGAGCACGCAGCTGTTACCGGTCAAACTTCTTCAACAGGTGTCTTGTGACTATTTTTCCCTCATGGCATAATGTTTTTGGTCTTTTATTCAACCTCAAAGCAGAAAAATAAGTTTTGGGCCATAAAAATCTAGGTCTCAGTGGAAAAAAACCCATCTTCCATCACCTTAGACAACCCCTCCATCTAGTGGCAACTCCTACAAGTATGACTACACGACCATTTTGACCATGATCAAAACATGATCTGCCAACCGCAGAGTGGCACATGAACGGTTTTTAAATAAATGGGAGGAACCTGGAAAAATGTCAATCTTAAAAAATAAAATAGGACGAAACGGCACGTTGTCGTATTTCACCCCATTTATGACTTTTCCTAAGTGCAGGGATTACAGAAACTGTCATCGGGTCTCTCTTCCGGAATTGACATAGAAACCTAATGACGATGATAGTGAAAAAGTACGATTTTAGGCATTTACAACGAACTACGCAGGCGGCAATCTATAGCTAAACAACTGAATACATGGAGAATATGTTGCCCTCTTACTACATCCTAGATAACCATAATCTACATGTATAGTTGCCAGGGTTTTACATACTTTTGTTCCTATGCTTGTCACGACTGAATTGCCTCATGCCTACTAGAAAACCGCAACATTCCATGTTTGTCATAGTTTTACTTTTACATTCTACCATGCTCTTTCATAGTTTCATGCCGTCTCGACGTTCATCTTTCAGAACGGAACACCATGTTCTGTGACTGATTGGTATCACATTCTTACGATGGCACGCTAACGCTCATTTATCCCATGGTTTCCAGCAAGTGACCTTAATTATTCAACAGTGCCTGCCCTGGCCGTTAACATCAGCAAAATGGCGAATTCAAAAACAGATTTCAAAATTCCCAGAAAGAGGCCGGTACATGTTTGATGGCAGTCCGTGAAGTAAGGCAACCGCCAAAGCCACCGTTGGAAAAGTGGCATTCTGCCAGCCCACGAACAGTAGTTGCCTATGCGAGTACAGGCACCGGCAATTAATTGTTCAATTTGTGTTGCACGTTTACGATGAATCAATAGCAACAGATGGCACCCAACAGATTAGTTTCTAGGCGCCAAGTTCTAAAAGTATTTACTTACTATCAGAAGTTTTCGGTATAAGTACTTATAAAAGTAGAGAGATTACAGAAAGAAGGCGAGAAACTATTCTAGCACGATTCTAGAAGCAAATGGGGAAAAAAGCATCACCCCTATGACGAACTCTTCCTCTTGAGGAAACAGGAAAAGGACGAACCTGTCTAAGAAACTCAAAGATTCAACATCGACAATGATAACTTGACAAATAAAAGATAGAAGTTTTACCATCCAGATGACACTACTGTCCCAATTCTTATCCAACCCGTGCAAATCAGCTCCTCTTATCTTATGAGGAAAATACAGATTTGACAATTAGCCACAACTCGTGCGGTGCTCCGATACAACCAATGTTTAGTAGACATGAAGTCACGTGTGAAAAATCTAATTGCATCCTGGATTAAAAAACGCAAAGTGGCTGGAGGTGGGATGATGAACTCAGTCCTACGCATTATACTCAAACATCCTTTAATCTATCTGGATCACCTGCCATAATCAGCCATCGATGCTCCGGCCGTCGTTAAATTTTCACAAATCCAAAATCAAACGAGCTAATTCTGATCAACCTGCTTCACCCATCTCAAATTCCCCTCCAACTTCTCAACAATACATAAAATCCCTCACTGGTACCCTGCTGGTACTGGCCCTAGATGCTCCACTCGTCATTAAACTGACACGAAATAAAATCAAACCTGAACTCAAAACGTTCACAACCAGCCTAAATTAAAGTCGATGTACGTCCATCTGACATTTCCCCCATATTCCAGACCCATTCCACAATCATACCTACTGCTGGAATTTTACTGGCATCAGATGCTCCGGTCGTTAAAATCTCGCCATGCCATTGCCACATCCCAAAATTTCCGAAAATGGGGCCCTTGAAAATCTCTTTTGACATTTAGGCCCAAGGGTGGAACTAACCTTATCGTCGAACACGAAAGTATTCCTGGTTAATTTCAAACTGTTTTAACACATTTTGTTCAAAATGTACTTTTGTATTTCGCGAAAAACAAAAGCGAACACACCCAGGCACCGGAGTCAACGACAAACATATGTGAGCTTATCTCGCCTTTTGACAGTCGCCACAGCGCCGGATTTAGCAGCGTACAAATTAATGGTTATTGAAAGACCAGAATGCGGCAACTTGGCTAAAATCAAGCTTAATTATGCGCCAAATTAAATCGACCTTGAGGCGAAAATTAGGTTTGGAAAAAAGAACTGATGATCTGTTTCCCTCAAGATTCAAAACATCGCAGATGGGAGAAACAGACGAACAGGTTGGTGCGATCGCGAAATGGCGAACCGAATGCGAGCGCTTAAAACAGTTGGAAATAATCGACAAAATGCTCCTCATTTCAAAGTTTTTACGATCCCGGGTCCGAATTAACCGGACGTTAATTAACAAAGTTGAATTCCATTAAAGGGCAAAGGGCACTAGGCTTGTCAAACTTCAGTATGGGATCGGTTCGAACGAAAAAACATATGGTGAACCATGGACTGAGCGCCCGGAAAAGCGAGCCGCGCTTCGGTCCATCGTCACGCACGCGACGGGTCAAAAATCAGGCTAAAATAAAACGAAATTAAGCGAATAGAAGCGAATTTATGTTACCTTTGAATATTCCACTACCAACTGTCAGCCATTACGGAACCTTCTGCCATACTGGCCATTGCCTCAATGCCCCCTGGATGCGAACGTCGCTCACGACACTTGGAAACAGCGATGATGAAAATTCCGCAAGGGGCCGCTAGCAGCATGACGTAACCTATATAGTCCACAAACACAGCGTCGTTCAGTTTATCGAGGATATAAGAAATTTGTATTAATAATAATAATAATAATAATATAGGCAAAACTAGGCAAAGCCAGGGGCTTGAAGCTATTATTTAAATAAATCGTGAGGTGAAAGTTTCGGGTCAAGTGTTTCAAAATGCAACCACTTCAAATTTCATTCAGACGAAGATTACAATATAAAGCCATATGGTAGCATAATCAATGAAAAGGTGAAAATCGCAGGTCAAGTTTTCATAGATTTAAAGGATTATTATTAAAAAAAAACTACTCAGAAAAATTGACATTGCTAATTAAAAAAGGAATTACATGTATTATATAATTGCGTGAAAATATGATTATATTTTTTACTAAATCCGCTATAAATTGGTGTTGAGATGAAAAGTTTACTCTAGTTTTTCAATATCGAAAAAAAAAATATTCCCCATTGTAAGTTAAAAGTAAATAAAATCAATGTATTTTCTTGTCGTGTTTTCAAAATACTTCAAATATGTTTAAATTATTCCTCTATCGAGAATATCATCAAAAAAAGAAAATTTCGCCGTTGGGTCAATCGCAAAAATTCCCTTTAAGTTTGAGATGCCGGGCTCCATGCATCGAGCGCCACCGCACGGCGATCTTCTGAACGCGGGCTTCAACTATCCCGAAACCGCGCAGTCTAACCCAGACTCGAAACGTCAAAATATAAAATCAACAAAATCGGCTATCATTCGATTGATTGAATTTTTGAACCGTATATAAAAATATGATTATTTCAAAAAATACACACATAAAAAAATTCACTTACGTCATCAGCGTCTAATGACGACATGGAAGTGGAAACATTGAACTGGCAATAGGGTTGCCATAGTTACGCAGCTGGGAGATCGGCTAGGAAGCAGAAACCGTTCGGCGAAATGGATTTTTTTTTCTGAAAATGCGGCCGGACAACCTGTTTTGCTACTTTTGCTAAAAATTATGAAATAAACCTAAAGAAATACGTCAATTACAGGTTTATTTGATGAACTAATTGTACACTATGTGTCAACATTTATGTTATAAATTTGACAAAGAGTTGAATCAAGTCAACAGAAGGTAGGCGCTCCAAGTTTTAAATTATGTCGAAAATAATTGTTGAAACACATTCAAATTGGCCATTTACTTGTAAATATTAGAATAAATTTGGAAACTCAAATTGTACATGTACATTAGCTGCATTAATAATTTTGTCGAATTATTTCCATTAAAATTGTCAGCTACAGTATGTTTATACTTTTTCAGACGTTTTCTCAAAAAAGCATCTTCAAAAAGTGAAAAAAAATAATTTTTTTTTTGGTTAGTCCTAATCAGCTAATCAGCAAACATTTTTAAAAATATAAACTTAATATGTTGCACCGATTTACACGTATATCGCAATTTGTGAACATTTAAGTTAATACCCTAAATTGAAATAACCATGCATTGCCTCGCAGTGAAGTAAAATCACTTTAATCAGCTTTCCAACCACGGGTTGAGTTTCTACAATTTATTCTGTAAATACTGACAAAACAGTAAGCTTATTATTTTAGCCAAGCAAAGAATTGATAATATTGAAATGGTAAATGCACCCGAGGAGTCAGAATTCATATCCTCTGTGGCATATACGGAATGAATTAAACTTTACCAGCGACATCGTTAATTAGGACCCACCTGAAAATGAACTGTTCCGCGAAAATCACCTAGGCCATTATAGGCCGAGTTAAATTCTGATGCCGAGATTGCTGGTCCGACTTGTGTTGCCGAAAAAGCTGAAGGCTCAAACGGAACATGTCACTGTCGATGTTCTGTGCTGAAAACATCGAAGGTGTGTTTTCTTGATGCTGCAAATAATGACGGTGCAATAAGTTACAAATAAGTCAAGAAAAAGTTGACTTTTCAAACAATGCATACCAAATGGGAGCTCAATACATATCTATATATATGTACGAGTAAATAAATAAAATTAAAAAGGAAATGGTTTTACATAGCTCAATCTTCGAGGGAAAATATAATTTCGTTCACTAAACACATGTGCGATTTAAGTATTTATTTTGCATTTTTGGTGATTGCGCAAATTGTTAAAACAAGTACTTACCTTTAGTCTTAGTCGGCACAATTTCCTCCTTATCTGCAGATCTCGCCTGGCAGACAAGGCCTGTCGGTAAGGTCCAATATTTTCCAAGATGGCTTCCCGCTCCCGTTTCTGCATGACAATCATGGCGTGGAAAGCTGCCACATCATGCTCCAGCTTGAATTTTGGCTGCTGATCTTTTGTCTGAAGTTTTGGTGCATCACGACCATCTTCGCTCTGCACCTGGATTTCACCTTCAAGCCCAAGAAAACACTGTCACACTTTGCCCAAGTATTTGTAACAGAGAAAAAATGAAGTGATGCAAGCCCAAAACAAACTCACTTTCTTTTAACGAATTCGTGCTTTCTGCTTTTGTTTCATCCTCGAAGCACTTTTCGATGCGCTTCATGATCTCTGGTCCAGCATGTGCCACCGAAACGCCAATGCGAGACAAAACTCGGGCAGCTGAGAAATACTGCAGCGCCCTTTTGGGTCCTGGATTCGGCCGATTCAGTTTGTCTCCCATCAAGCTTGCCCAATCCACATCCAGTGCATCAATTATGCCTAATTACAAACAAAAAAATAACTTCAGGAAGTTCTCAGTTGGTAGCAAGATTGTTTAAATTTACCAGATAGTTTCCAAGTGTTTTTTTGTGATTTTGAAACAATTTAGCGAATTGAGGCAATAAAACTGTCAATTTTAATTAGCCGATCGAATAGATAAAATCTCACCGGATTTCTCAGCTGGTTCCGTAGCTTTAACGCCGTCTTTGTCATCTGGTTCTTCTAGAAGCGCCTCCAGCTCATCGTCACTTATTGGATCGTAATCGTAGCTTTCCAAAGCATTGTTTTTATCACCAGGAGTACCGTCGCATCCTACAGAATCAATGATGACCGCTGAAAACATGGACAAACGAGAAAATGAAGGAGAACATTCTGCTTATAGTGACCATAGACTAGGAAGTATATGCAGACATTTTTCACTAGTGTTGAGAGGAAGCTAAATCACATATCTAATTTTTTTTTTTTTAATCGGATGGTTCCTTCAAAGAAAGAAGAGCATCATAAATATGAAAATTATGCACAATGACATACACAACACATCGTTTCAATTTTAAGGGAGATCTAAAAGAGCTTTTTAATTTGTTACCTTCAATGTCCTGTGGCTGAGTGTGATCCTCTTCCTTACTGTCATCAACTTGAGGTGGTGGTTGTGGCTCACGTTTTGACTCCGGAGACACCACGGGTGGTACATGTACCGGAGTGGCGGGTTTAGACCTAGGCGCAGATATAATAATAAAATTACTGCAATTGTAGACACCGATATCTCCTGCTGGAGTCCGAACAAAAAACGATACTAATTAATGGACTCTTTGAATGTGTGAAATCAACGTTTAGAATTAACCAAAAGAATGTGATTTAATAATCAATGTTCGTACAGTGGTGCTTCATTGCTAAAAATAGTTTGTAATTACAAACTAACTGAAATGACTCTAAATATTGATAGAACTAAAATTTCTATAGGAAAGTTGGAGCATGGACTTTAGACAAATCAAGAGATTTTTAAACAATGGATAGACTTTTACCCTAGCAATCAAATAATTGCCAAAATCTTTAGTGGCTCTTTCATAAACTCATTAAAAATGATTTAACATACTGGACATCTACGGTGTAAGAGCAAACATATGGTAAACAGACAAATGTGAACCAATATAAGCAAACAGACATCATACTGTAGAAGCATAGGAATAAACAAACAAGAAAGCTAATTTATTCCTAATTATTTTTTTTTATAAAATTTTGAATTTAACTGAATTCGGCTTTCTGAACTTAAGATATTTCCGAAAATACAAAACGTAACTTCAGATTTGTTCGAGAGATTATTCCTATAAATTTTGGTAGGTACATTTTTTTAATATTAAAAAAAGGAAAAAAGATTGGACCTTATCTTTGGGATGCTTGTCATTTATTCTAAGAGAAAAATGTTTGAGAGGTTAATTTTTGAGAGGCTAAGAGTTTATTTTTTGCAATGTTCAGGCAAATTAAATTTTCCATGAAGGAAGATTCACCTCGACATTTGAGGAATTTTGCACATTTTCAAAAAGGGCATTTACTTCGTGAAGAGCTTGCAATGCTTCTGCCTTCGTTTAATATATTTCCACGATGTGTGACTTCTCCAATTGGTGTGTACTCAATTATCAAACATTATTGGAACGAATTTTGTTAATTTATAATAGGTGCCCTCAAGTTGTGACGTATTTAAAAAATTAACATTTCGCCTTTACCTTTCTTGCCTTTCCAAACTAGTGTGCCGACTGCTGTTATGTGACGATCTTCCAGACCGGCCTCCCCTCTTCCTGTCTCTGCTCCTCGCTCTTCCGGCACCTTCTTCAAACGACCCTCTGCTGTCCTCACCTCCTTCGGATCTTGATTTGTGTCGCCTGGAGTCATGCGTGGAGACTGTCATTTTGGCCTCTTCCTTTGACTTGTCTTCAGGAAGTGGTGGCGTTTTCGAAGGAGGAGGATGCTCTGTTTGGGCTTCAGGCACTGCGCGGGATACAGGGTCAACTTGAGTTGGTGCATCAACATTCTTCTCACTGCTGGATTCAGCAGCAGAAGGAGCAGGAGGGCGAGGCTCCCCAGGAGGCTAGATTTGCAAAGATTTTCATACAATTTGGCATCTCTTCAAAACTGAACAAACTTGAACAGTTACGCATGTACCAACTCAAGCTCTTGTTATGGTGAAGGTCAGCGAGTGTCATTCTTATAAAGAAGGTTAATTAACCAGTTCACTGGTATTGTTTTAAAATTTTGGACTCCTGCCATATTTATTTCATTTTAATGGGATCATTCTTATATATATTTTGAAACAAATAAATTGAATGCAAGAAGAAGCACATTGTTCTTTTGAATTCTTGCCAATTGAATTAATTTAAAAAAATTTTAAATTTTTTATAAATTAATTAGAAGTTTGTAGCTGTGTTAACATTAACTTCAGCATTAACTGAAATGGTGGGAGTTTCTTACCTGCGCAGGACTCTCGTTCTGATTCAAAATATCTAGGCTATCGTCACTCCAGTCGCTGAAACTGGCACCTCGTCTGTCGGAAATGGGTTCCGCCATTGCTGGTTTTTCCGTGGGTTTCACTAAATTAGGCAAGCATGTTTGTGGACAGTTGAATCAAACCTTCTCCAGTTATTTTCGCCATTTTGGAAGAAACATTAAACAAAACAACTATCCTTACCTTTGTCTTCACCAGCTTCTATCAATCGGTTAGTAGATGCAGCAACTTCAGCATCATTCACAGAATGCTTGGGAGTCCTTGCTCCCTCGGCATTCTTAGGGGTTCTAGTCTTTTCCTCACCAGCCTGCAGCAAGGATGGTTCATCTGGTGTTACCAGTTTTGCTTTTTTGTCATCTTTGGGGATATTGGATGGTACATCCTCTTTGCTGGAACTTGGTTTCTTCCTCTTGTCACTTCTCTCATCCTTCTCCTTTTCTGAAGACAGGGGACGTCTTCTCTTGCCACGGTTGTCATCCAATTTTGCATCAGGTTTAGCACGCCCATCACTGCTTCCTCCGCCTCCTCCACTATCTTTAGAGTCTTTATTGCCGCGCCTCCTATTATGCTCGCCATCAGGATCCTCCCCTCTTCCACTGCGTGGCTGAGATTTTGAATCCTGAAGTTACAAATTAGTTATGATCAAAAAAGGTCACAAAAAATATCTAATGCTGGCTATATTGACAGTATATTACATTATACTTTTAAGGGATGCAAAAGATGGTTTATGGTATTCTTCTTTATTATTTCAACAGCATAATAGGTATTCATTGCTTCTGTACATCTAATTTTATTATTATTTCATGGAACAATTTCAATCAGACTTAAGATCACCAGTGATGATAAAAGATGAACCTTCCCCCCCCCCCACACACACAAACAATCACAGTAAGTTCGGCTCAAAGTAACAACATTTAAAAGTTCATAAATTGTAGGAACATGGTGAAAGATAACAATATTTAAATAGATTTTATTGATGCACACATATACTGTTCACAAAACTTTTTTTTCGAAAATTAACCATTCACTTATCTTTACTTAAAATCAGTTAAATAAATAACGTTTTTGGCCCTACCTTTTGATCTGCAACCGATCTCGGCGGTCTTTCCCGTGAGTTCCCTTTACTCGACTGCGGCACTGCATCTGCAGATCCATGTGCTTTTGCAGATCCACGGCGATTTGGCTCAGCTGCACTTCGTCCAAACTGATTTTCGTTGCTCCCAGGGGGGAAATCATGAGCTGATCCCCTTAATTCTAATGGAGGCAGTCCTTTTGTGCGCTTTGGCAAAGGTAATCGCTCCAGAGGATCCTCTCGGTCTCGTTTACGACTGAAAGAGTACAAGAGGCAGTTGATGAAATGTTTCACGCATTGGATCATTTGAATTGGACAAGGAATAATAATAGCATACAAATTTTGCTGAGCTTCCTCTTCCCGACGCCTGCTTATTTCCCTCGGAGTGGGGACATGGTCTAATTGTTCGTTTCTCAGGTGTCCTCGTGGTTCACGGAGCTCTCTTCTGGATTCCCATTTGTCGGGCTGACGTCCAAAATCAGGATTCCGCTGATCATCTCGTCCAAAGTCTTAAGCAATTAAGTAAAAACGACACAATTGATATCTTTTAAATTACTGGCAGAAAACAAAACCAATAAAATTGCTGAAATACTTTTCTAGTTTGAAAAACTGCATGCAACTCGATCTTTCCATAAGCAGTAAGGTAAATTAAATACCTTTCTTTTTAATACAAGAAATCACAGTTTTTGTTGTCAGATATGGAAACCCCCTTACCTTGCCTACTTCTTGGAAGTTCCCTGTCAAAAATATCATGTTGGTCTTGTCCATCACGAAATGGAGGGAATCGCTCTGGCCGTTGATTTTTATCCGAAGCATGGCGTCCCACAGGAGGCAACAAACGTTCACGAGGCCCTCTCTCTCTCCTTCCAAACTCAAAAATTTCCATGGGTTCGTCAAACTCGCGATGGTCAAACAGCGCATCGTGTCTGCAAAATTATTAGAAATATTCATTAAACACACCATTGCTTGAACACAAAATAAAAAAGTATCGAACTCCTAGATAAACAATGCTGAAATGCTCAATGCTTGATCTCTTGTTAACAATTTACTCTTATCCGCATTAATTTTTAAGTAAATCAGGAGTAACGTTTTTATCTTGCAGACTATCACATAAACTGTACATGATTTTCTCAAAGAACATTATCATGTAATATCATTTCTTTCTCAATTTTTTGTGGGCAGATTTGTGGGATTTAGCGGGCAAGACAAGATATAATGCCTACCTTGGTGGTGGAGATGGAGGCAATCCTTTTTTCCTCTCGGGGCTATAAGGTGGCAAACCTCGGCGCCCTCTTTCTTGCTGCCAGTCCAAAGGAGGTGGAGGTCGTTCGTATCTTCCTTGGTGGTGCAGTGAGTGCAAGTGCGGCGGGGATGGTGAATTCAATCCTCTATGATACTTTGAGTCAGGTGAGGGAGGACGCCTTCTCTCTATGCTCTCCTGAGCTAAGAGTTGCAGGGTTTCATCCAAACTCCTAATGCGATGATCCCGGCCTTCGGCTCTCGCACGGCTCAGCCTTTCTTCGAGAGCAGTGCGTGGCGGTTCAGGGGATTTACTGCTTCGAACACCGAGGAGTGGATGACGTCCCTAAATCAAAAATTAAAAAAAAAATTTCAGAAATTGAAGTGCGATAGTCCATTTAGTGATTCGATGAGCTGAGGGGTAAAACCTCTGGGACGAGTCGTAAAGGTGGCTCCCGTCTCCCATAACGATCGTCCGGTGGTTCTGGTGGATGTCGTCCGCTATCTCTTGATCTGTCAGATCCTGGTGGTTCGTGGCGTGTGGCAAGAAGTGGCCTCGGCTCTTCGTACCTACTAAAAACGATAGCTTCATGATAGGCAATCCACAGCACAAAATGTATAAACTAAAATTCCAGGGTCCATATAAAAAATAAAAGCTTACACAACATAAATTTCATTATTTCTTTTTTTCAATAGAGGCCATACAGTTGTTGCCCGATACGGCTAATATAAAAACGCCAAAGATATGGAAATGCTTACCAGGATATTGCCAAAAAGAGTTATATACATTTTTAGCACAATTTTGTGAAAGAAACTAGCACTTTTCACAAGTTACAACCAATTCCTAGCAAAACTGTAATAAACGAATCTGTCATAAACTTACCCCATTCTCCTGGCAACTTCCCTTTCCTTGCGGTTTGGTGGCGAGCGCGGCTGACCACCCCTGCTTTCGCTCAGCCTAGCTCTATCCTGCGGTGGGATCCAAGTGTCCATGAGTGGCTCAGGCATTGGCGGCCACTGACTACTGCGTCCTTGTTTCTCACCTCGCAGAGAGGGAGGAAGCGGCGGTGATGAAGCATGCCCTCGTGGTGGAAGCAGTTCTCGCCGCAAATCGCTGGGGAGATTGGGTGAACGCTGTCCGGCACGCTCATATTCTTTTGCGCTGAAGCGTTCCTGCTCTCGCTCCCTTTCTCTTTCCTTATCATAAGAAACGTCCTTCATTTTCTTGCCTCTGAGTTTATCAACCAGTGGAGGTGGCGGCTCACCGGCCTTTTTCCGCAAATTCTGTGCATGCTTCCCGCCTTTTCGGTTACTTTTTTCAGCTTTCTCTGGTACCAGATGAGCTGCGGAATGTGAGGAAGGGGTTGGGCTGTGGGGATGCTTATGAGAACCTGACCGTCTCTCATGCGAAGGGCTGCGGCGGTGTGTATGGCCATGACCCTGATGCCCGGTAGAAGTTCTTTCACTATCCAAAGGCGACCCATATCGCATTTGACCAGTCTCTCGCCGTGGACTCCGTGACCTGCGTTGAACCAATGGCTCGGGAGGCTCACGGCCCTCTGAGCGTGAAACCGGACTTAACAAAGATTTGTGCTGAGGCCTCTTACGTTCCTTCTGAGTCGGAAGAGGTGCAGCGACAGTTTGCTTTTTTTTCAATGTCGATTTTGACAACATATGGTTTTCCATGACGTCAGCGCCAGGGCTTAGTAACCGACGACCCATTTTGGACCCCTAAAACAATGAAAATTTGTGGATAATATTTTTGATGTTTACGTATGGATGAGAAAAATTGAAACAGGACATGCACTTTTTGCTTATAACAAATGATACCCATGAGAATTATTTGTATTCCGTAATCTTTTCACAAATAATTTCTGGATTCTAATTACAAAAATTCTTCAGTTACAGCATATTCAATATGCTCGAGTAAATAGCTTTATACTAAACTAAAAAAAACTGGTCTTTCATATTATGAAAAACCAGCATAGATAAGAATTGCACGTTCGAGAATTTTCTCATTTATCTAATGCAAGTAATATTGTTTCATTTGAGATGCCTTGAATGGAAAATTTCTTTTTGCATTATCCAATAAGTAAATTTTGAAAAGCATGGATTTTAAAATTGCAGGGATTTCGATAAAGTTACGAACCATTTCCTGATGGACTGAAGAGGAACCTGATGGAATTTTCTTTTTGTGCTTGTCTTGTGGCAATCGCTCTGGACCACTGTTCTGTCTGGTGAAAAAAAAATGAACTGGTAAACTGGCAAGTATTGGAAATTGATATTTCCTTACATCGGACTAAAATCTGCTTCCATTGTAAAACTTGCAAAGTACAACAAATCGTTATTTTGAACTCCTAAATCTTTGAGCAAACAATGCAAAAAAATAAAAATAATTGGATTGAATATATATAGTTTTTGTTTAAAAATAAACCCC
This sequence comes from Megaphyllum sjaelandicum, assembly GCA_034698745.1. Lineage (NCBI taxonomy): Eukaryota > Metazoa > Arthropoda > Diplopoda > Julida > Julidae > Megaphyllum > Megaphyllum sjaelandicum. The sequence goes on from JAQGBX010000930.1 coordinate 17,740, forward strand.
TTGTATTGAATCTGAGAAGAAAAGCAGCATCTACATTACTAACTAGGGGCAAAAACTTACGACTTAAAAATGATCCAAATCTTTGTTTCCATTACTACATGTTTAACTGCAACAACGCCTCAAAACACTTACCTCTGCTTCACTTTATTTGAAGAACTCAGCATTGCAGTAGACGAGGACTGTTGCGATTTCATGGTAAGGGTACCAACAGCGGAAGAACCTCCTTTCTTTTTTACTGGTGGCTCGCTTATCTTACGCGTAGCCTGACTCTGTCCATGTTGCCGCGAGGATGCCATCTTTTGTGGTTTCTGGCTACGATCCTCTTTCCTCGCCCTACTTTCCTCCAACAGTCTCCGTTGTCTGCTTCTCTCATCCTCCGAGCTGCTGCTGGAGCCTGAAGGGCTCACTTTTTTGCTAGCTCTTCGGGCAGGAGCTTTCTTTCTTTCTGAGCCAGAAGAGTAGCTTGAACTTGAGCTTGAGCTGGCATCGCTGCTGCTGGAGCTCGATGAACTGCTGCTGCTGGTGCTGCTGCTGCTACTTGAACTGCTTCTCGATGAAATCTGTTAGTAAAGGAAAATAAATATAAGATAATATTCTAGATTGTTGACTAGTTACATCATAACATTGTTTGTAAAAAAACTGCTAAGCCTTATGTTTTTACTACAGCTTAAAAGAACAGAAAAGCAATTTATGAGTGAATCTTGAAGTAAGTCCAAAATTAGATATTTAACAGTGCTTAAAACTTAAATACTAAAAAAAACCATGTAAAAGATATTTTATATAAAACTGACATTAAAAACTTAATCGCTAGAATTACATTCACAAGCACCTCATGAAACATCCATTGTTTTTCTTTCAAATTTCTTCTCTTTGAAGTAAAAGATTCTAAGTTTACCTACAGTGTTTCCGTATTTTCATTAAAAAAAAATGAATTTGGGAAACATTCATCACCAGAAAACCCTCCTTACCTGTTTTTGGATGATGACGTTTTCGTGCCCACGTTTTATTAATCGCTCTTGTCCGCGTTTCATTAAGCGCTCTTTTTGCATCTCAAGATCGAGTTCCCGCTGCAACTGCTGACGTTTCTTTTCCAATGTAAGCTCTTCCTCAAAGTCCAGCTGAGTTCTGTCTCTCCATGCGCCTAGGATGCGAAAAATTGAGAGGTAAATAAAATAACTCATTAATCAACTCCTAACTTTTAATCAACAGTCTGATTCTGCACCTCTTTCTTCTTTTCGACCTGGCGTTGACAATTTGTGATTCGTGACAACAACTTGTGATTTGATTTTGTTCTCAGGCTCCCTTTTGCGACTAGCGCTTCTAGACCTTTTTCTCTATTACAAAACAAAAATAGATAAAAATTATAGCTAAGGAAGTTACTTGTTTTATAGCAGTCAATTAATGACAGTACATAACCACAAACGATGGCTGAGATTTTTGTGAAAACCTTTCAGTTAATGAGTAATGAGAATCCAAAAATGGAACAAATAATAATAAATAGTCATTATCATTAAATTTTTATGCCAGGTATTTTGCTTGCACCACACCTAGAATTTAATCAAAATGAACAAGAGCACAACGCCAATTGGGATTATATTTTAATAAATAACTATGTGAACGTCATTTGAGCAACTTTTAATCTTTGTAACCATAATGCTGAATTTGCCAAAACAGATTCCACAGTAAAACTATAAAGAATACATTAGCCCTAGTGATTTTGATGTTTTACATTTACCTTTGGGGATGTAGATTGTGCTTTAACGTCTTTATAATTTTCATTTTCCACTTGCTGGCTGGAAACTTTGCTTCGCAGGTCTTCAGCTCGCTCTCGTGACCTAAAATAATTATCGTGGCACTGATAAAAAGCACTTGAATAGCTAAAGTTTAATAACTGTAGACCAAAGACATACTTTTTCTTATTTCTTTTGGATGTTCCTGTTGCAAAGCTTCCACTTGATGGATGCTGATAACGACAGCTACTGCCGTATTCACATTCACCGGTTCGCATGAATTTACGACAAACCTCGAGGGGTTCACTTCTACTGGCCCCACTACTTTTTCTCTGAAAAAAATAATGGCACATTTGTATATGATCACATGTGAAGTTTTGCTTGCAGTCTATTCCGTTTTCAATAAATAATGCAATAGTATTAGATGGTAATAATAATAATGATTGGTTGGTTGGTTGGTGGATTTTTTAACGTTGGCCTATTTCTGCACACGAGGGCTAAACACTAACACCAGGGGATGTGACAGCGTCACCTACCTGGGAATTTTGCCTACGAGGGGGGGACGAGACTTCCACCCCCACAAGAGGGATCTTTAACGTGCAGAGATCAAACTGGATCTACTAATTAGGATCGAGAGGTAAGCGCGTAACCCACTCGACCATCGGTGCCGGTGATAATAATAATGATATGAAGATCATGATAATACAGTATTGGACACTAAATAGTGTTGATAAAACTGAAGAACAATTAAACCGGCAAATGTAGATATTGGCCTTGAACTAATCAACATAGGGTACTTAGAAACCTTACGAATCGTACTTTGGCAGTTCTTGAAGTCACGTGTGCAAAAACAAGCTACCACATGAGTACCCATAATAGGATTTGCAAGGAAAGCGAAGTTGAGCCATAAGTGTAGCAAAACGGAGTAGCCTGTATGAGCTATAGACGTACCACGTACATTCGCTATCTGTACGCGACCATCAGCAAACATCATACTCTTCTATAAACTTAACAGATCTTTGGTTCACTGGCGAGAAAGATTTAAGAAACCCAGAAAAGGTAATGCTTACACTTGGAGTTGCATTTACTGCCGAAGATGTCGATGCAGATCCTGGTCCCAATCTTTCAAACACGCTCGGTCTTCGAGGCGGTGTGCCGTCATTATTGTTGTTGTTGCCCGCTTCAACAGTCACTTTCCTCTTGCTTTTCGCCATTTTATCTCAGTTTTCCCTAAATGTTTCAGGATAACAAATCTATTGGATAAAATGGAACACGCACATTAAGAATGTTTCCATTTTCCCTGGTTCGAAAATAGCGCTGTTCGATCGAATTCGTTCTAGGCCTAAATAAAATAAAGATACAGTAGAAGAAAAATTAAAAACAAATTAAAAATAATTGAATTATGAATCTTGTTAAGAAACTATGTCCTAGATTTTAATATATGAATAACTGAGAAATTATAAAGATTCATAGTTAAAATATTCGAAGTATTTTGAGGAAAGAATGTCACGCGACATAGGTAGCAAAATGGCGGCTCCCGAGAATAGCAATTAAGCAGACGACGTAAAATTATTATTAAAATACACACCGTCATCAAATTGCAAGGTAAGAAACGATGCGTTTTCAATAAATAACAAGTTAAAGTCTACTGAAATTAACGGGTAATATGATGGCACGAGTTTGAAACTAGCGTTTTTCAATGCCATGACGAAACGCGGTTCACAACGAAACAACTAGACTACATAACACAGACTGTATAGAACCACTGTGATAGAACTTTTTAGGCCTAGAAGACCGATTAACGAGTTCGGCAATAGATGGCGGGACAAGTATAAGTGTTACTTGGATGTTTTTTTGCGCGGAAAATTTAAAGATTTTCCCGGGAAACAAGGAAACATGTACGCTCGTACTAATATTTGCATTTCGTCAAATTTAGATTAGCGTAACGAGAAATTAAAGTATCTTTTTTATTATTATAAATATCATTATGAACGGAACGGAACCCTCAAGAATAGACGAGCAATAATATGCGCGAACTGGCATTCTAATTGTGCGTTTAAGTAATGCTATAGATGTCTTAAGCAATTCCTGATACATGTATAAACAATTTCTTTGAAATGACTTTTCCCCAATAAAGATTTGTGACATCAGTTTTTCCTCTTAGGCTTGAAAATTCGCTGCACTTCTCAGTTTAAAAAGTAAACAAACATGGAAAAATTATGAACTCTGTTTACTGCCCTTTATTGCTCTTGTGGAGTGCTTTAATTATTGATAGGGAAGTTAATACCTGTATCATTACCAATTTTGATTTGGTATATCTTTCCCTGCGTCTCCGCGCATAAAAGTTCAGCCTTTTTTTTTCAGTAAATAAACTGATCAAGAAAAGAAAAAAAAACACCGACTATAACACAGCTTGATAGAAAACACAGTTATGAATCCGGAAAATAATTACCAATTTGAAATTTCTCACCTATAATTCCACGATTACAGTTCTAGCTGTCTAAAATGGATGGCCCACATGTGGCCAAAGTGGCGTTCAAATCGAACAAAAATTGCTTTATTTCTGTACCCCAGCAATGGATATCGCCAGTGCACTCAGGCAATGCTGTAAGAAAAAAAACAACTTTGTAACCAATTACTGTGTAGGTGCATGCCAAATTACCAACTACTTATGGCTTTTGCAATGACGATGCTTTCATTAAAGCTGATAATCTTCGAAGTTCAATATGATGGCGACCAAAAAGCATACTTTAGCTGGTCTAGAGATTACGCCTCGGCGCAAGGGCAAAATTCTGGACAGTGGTCAATAGATATTAATGGATTCTATGCCCTCAAGCTGGGACTCTATGAGGGACAAGAGGTATGTTTTTAGAGATTTTGCCAAATTTTTGAAACTTTCAAAGATACATGTATTTCTAGCATTTTCCTAGCATGCATTGATATGCAACAATATTCAAAGCTCCCAATAAGAACGCCAATATTTATACAATCTTAGAATTCATACACCCGTCTTATGATAATATCTATTAAAATGTATAAATTCAAACTGTATCAAGAAATGTCTAAAATTCCGTCTACATGCGGATATTCCAGAATATCTGTTATAAGGTTAAAAAGTTTCTCTCCTGAAATTAATATGCAATTCATTAAGAATTTCATTAAGAATATTTTTAGAATTTGCAACCTGGCTTCATTCTCTTACATGCAACTTTTAAATTTCATGAAATATTCTCTACAATGTCGTTCTTCATAAGAACGAATATTATATTTTTTTTTATTATAAAAATGTACTAGGATATGTTCGCATAAAGCTGCAATTCTGTAAATTTGTCCAAATTGTGTTCTCAACTTTCGACAATACTTTTATTACCATCAATTACCACCAGTTAACAAGGATACCCATTGAAAGTAACTTAACAATTTAGGTCTTAGTAACCAGAAAAACAGATGGTGCAACAAAATTGGAAAGCATTCGAGCTGAACCAGTGGCCGTTGATGACTGGGAAATACTGGTACATTCAAAATGATTTAAATTGAAACTTTCAAACACGTTGATATTAAAATAATTATGCGTGAAATGATTTTCAGGAAATTCATGCGGAGTATGTCCAAAACAATCTCATGAATCAAGTACGGGTCGTTTGGAACAACCAGCTGCTGCCCATATGGGTCAACCAATCCGTGTGCATCTTGGTGAAAATTAGTAAGAAAATATCAGCAAAGTAAAATTATCTATTATGCCTTGCGATTGCGAAATTATGTACAAAAAATATAACAAACACACGTATATTAGATTTCATTTAAGAAATTTGGTTGCCGATGAAAATGTGCGTACATAATAATTTTTCTTTCAGGATATATATTTTTTAAAAAAAAAGTCAATTTAGAATAACTTTAAAATGAAAAGTAAATGAAACGACCTTCATATTTCTGGACTATTCTATTTTGAGCGAATATGACAGTTTGTTTAAACATATTTAAAATTAGAAAGAGAGAACGTTTGACAAACTTGACCGTTAATTCTTACAACTCATTTTTTACATAAGCTTATCAAGTACATGTAATGTTAATTTTTTCTCTAAATTTATAAAAAAAATTCCGAATTTCGCTGCCGTTATGGATTTCTGTCAAGAGATGGCATTGTTGCCTCATCAATTCGGACAATCGCATACACGCAAACACAGATAAATAAAATCGACATGCATCGTTATTTTTGTGTTTATTTCAATTTCATATCTCAGATTTTTCGACTATCGAAGGAGTGTCTTTAGCGTGTGAAAATACATATGCCAAAAGCCACCACACGTTATTTTTCTCCAATATTTTAACATTGTGGGAAGGCACTTCCAAGACATTTCAACTTCTCTCCTAGAATGTGCTTAATTGTCACTGGTTTAAAATTACACTGTATTTCAGGTGGACTGGAGCCAAACTGTCCGATCGGGATTCTGGAACAGCTGACTGCAGTGATCGTTTCCCCCAAATCCCGGACAGATCGTCCAAGAAGCATCGAAACGCAAAAACTGGACCGAAGAAATGCTGATAAAAGTCCCCCAGAGATGAAAGAAACCGCCAACAATTCAGTTTCCAGCGAGCCGACGATGGCCGCTGAGGAGGGCAAATCCTGGAAAATTGGCGGGATTTTAGGAAACGTCTTCGGCGGTTGGTTCGATGCAAAAAACGGTGGGAAAACTGCAGACGTTGATGAAGAAGCCAAAATCAGTGACCATTCCAGCGGGTCAAAAACAACGGATTTCAGCGCAGGATTGAGTATTTTATCGGAGCAAGTTCCGGAATCTGTTATTCTGAGAGTTCATCCTCTGGACGTGACAGATATTTTAGAATACTTCGCCGATGATCATCAGGATGGACCCACCAAAAGTCTTCTTGGGTCTATGAACCTCAGGATGTTACTTGCACAACCGACCACGGTGGTCACTCTTTCAAAAAACTTGAATTTCGGACCTGAACTGGCCAAGGATTGCCGGAGACCGATAATCATTGGAGAAATCACAAAGATGCAGTTTTCAGATGAAAATTCTGCCGATAAAGGTGAAAAAAACTCATCTCCGAAAGCCAAAGTAGTAGCTGAAGCAGAGAAAAAATCTCAAAAATCACACAAATCCTTGGAAGGTTCGCCAAAATCCAACTTCCTGAAGCGGAACAATTTTGTCAAGGTGGTTCTGTTGGACATTCTCTACAATTACATCAAGGATTCCTCAGTGGAAGGAGCACGAATGGTGTCAGTTCTGGGAAAACATTTGGCGCCAGGGATCGTGCTGGTTCAGGAAGAAATGAGAAAACAAACCGGATGTGAGGTTACCTCCAAGCTGCGGTTGAGGTTCAAAGTTCAAGATGCGTTCCGACCAACCACAGTGACTTTCTATCCTCTTCAGAGCACAGTAAGGGTTTTGATCGAAACGCCTTTGATGAAGTTCAAGTCATTGATAAAAAATACTGTTTTCCATAACTTAAGCACTCGAAAATCAAATGGTAATTTTCAAACAATTTCTTTGTCAGGTAGAAAAGAACACAGAACTTAGCATCCAAAAGAGCATTCGCCTATGGCTCCACGCTACTTCCGCTTTGAGTTGCCCTCTAGTAGCGACCAATGGAACTTTTGTAGAAGTGACATCGGATGAAGGTACTGGACATCCGGTCATCTCGGACAATGGGTTGAATTTAAGTTGCTATTCTATGTTAATAAAGGCATTTTCGTCTAGGTTCCAAAATGAACTTCATCCTCCAATCTCAGGAAAGCATATCGAAAGGTACCGGCAAAAGCCCAATGCTCGTGACGTCATCGGTCCAGATTGATCTGCGGATGGATACGTGCGTGCCGGACGAGATGATTTTGACCGGAAGTTGCGAAATTCCATACATCGGAATGAAAAGTGCCGCTTTGGGGTAAGTCGAATATCTAAAACAATCAGTGAAGGTTTTTATAAAATGTAACTCCTTCCCACTGAAGAAACTTGCCATTTTTTGTTCAATCATTGCTGAGGGTGACCTCATGACGTTCGTTACACTGTAATGCTGTTATGAATGGACATTTGCCGTCATTAATTGATGTGCTCTGACATTTTGAGGTCATTAAGATGCTAGCCTGCACGGTATCGACTTTATTTTTTGGAAGTTTATCCTTCAACGATGGCTTTCTGGAAATCTCAAAAAATGTCGCTCGTCATTTGGGCCAATTTCCCTTCTTCGTCAACGACGATAGTACTTCCTTAAGGCCTATATGTGCCAATCGCCGGACACAATGGCATCGTTCAATACTCGTCAATATTGCGCAATATTTATTCCTCCTTCAAAACTCTTCGGCATAATAATACCTCTTTTCACGGTGTTTATGCGGTGGCGACGCGTTTTTTCTCCTTCTCTTCTCTTCTCCAGCGTGTCCTCCGTACATCGGAAGGAGGAAGAGGACCCTCGGCAGAAGCAAAAGCAGATTCGAAATGTATAAACGTGAATTAAGTCGGTCCAGATTAGCATCTGTCGTCGTCATTCGCCATTTTTTCCATATATCCAATATCCTGTTTAACGCCGTTTCGCACAAAGGGCCTTTGCCTGACTCGACCAATATTTTAGGCTGAAGAATGCATCGAATCATCCGCTGAATGGCGCTTCTCTTCCCCCCTCCCCCTCCTCTTCGCATCCTTGAAAATCATTAAAATTTTTAATGAGAAAAAGACGTCGGAACCGCGAACAATTAATTCGTCCCTGTGTGTGGAGTGCGATTGAGAGAGAGAGAAGCTGGAGCAAAAATTGAATTTCCTGAAACAAGTCCTCTCCTCACTCCATTCTTCGGATGAGAAAAGCCAAAAATACACTAGTCATAATGGCGCCCCCGCGCAAGAAGACCAAACTAATTTGCGCGCACAATTGATCGCGCTTTGCTGCCAAGAATGAGAAAGTGGATGAGCCACATTTTCCAGCGACGTCGAAAGGTTAAAAGGCGGCGAACACGAGCCAGTTTGACACAATTTTTGAGTGTTTGGAAGATCGAGTCTCGCAAAAGTGTGAAAAATGAAAATCTGGTAATCGTGGAATGCACGCAGAGACCATTCTTGAGGCCATCTATGAAACGATCTACAAACTTTCCTTAAAGTAAATGCTGTATTATCAATGTGCACGTGCATACTATTGAAGGGAATTTTTTAAACCAATAAACGTCTCGAGTTAGCACACGTGACTTCACGACAGAGCCAAACTACGATTCGTAAAGCTTCTGACCGAGTACGACCCCTCGATCCCTGGCGGTGATCGTATGAAAAGGGCAATTTCTCCCCAATTCCGCTCGTATTTTTTTGCTAAATAAATCACGTTCAAGCGTTTTCCCGGAAACAATGGGGAGCTCGTAATTAATACAACTAAATTAAATTTGATCGATTTGAAGCTGTTAATTGGAAAGTTGATCGTCAAAAGCGACACTCTTAAAACCCACTTTCACGAGACAAGGAATGGATCGCGTTGCATTTAGCTTATGAATGCATCGTTATTATTCAGAATTTTTTTCGTAATATTAATGAAAAAAAATTAAAAATCTTTTTTGCAGACTAACCCCGCTTGTCAGAAGCGATTCTCATTAGACGCTCATTAATGAAAACAATTAAAATGCCACTCAGACGAGTGGCTCCACTCTCTTATTTTACGCTTTGTTTATCGTATATTCAAAATAGAAGGGGGAAAAAGTTCCCCCAATTTGAATATAATATCAGTTCAAAGCGTAATAACGAGTCACGCAGGAAGCGGATTTTACGCTGAAAATGATCTTTTAACAAAACAAAAGCAAATGGTAAACAATAGTCTGGAGCAATTTTTTTTTCATTTTCGTAAATTGCTAGAAAAGCTCTTTACGGGACACTACTGTAATGCCAGCACTTGGGAGGTTAATAACTCTGAAAGTACTCTGGGGAAAAAAGCGGGATTCGCGATGCGATTCTTAAAATTTTAAGCTTTAAATTGTTTGTCCAAAACTATGTGAGAGATATCCATATATCAGTACATGTGCATTATTTTCATCCCCATTTAGCACCAAATATTTCTGAGATTTGCCATTATGGCGCCACCTGGCGATGTTTTATAAAATCCTAACATATTTCACTTATAACATAATCTTTTTAATTCGTCAAAATGCATTAACCTGCATGTAAAAAAATTCGAAGGGGAATATGTCGGGCGTTGATCTGATTAAATACTCGACAAATATATTAGAGATCAATAATCCTTTTATTAAAAATGAAAATCACCCCCTTAGCCGCGTTAAGCTACCACAGAATATATTAACGGGACAAAAATTATAAAAGGGGGCAAACGGGGTCCGTTTTATATAGGGGGCAAATGCAAAAAGGGGGCAAATTGACATTTTTATCGCACATTCTTCGGAGGATTTTGACAAAAAAATATATTGAAAATAAAATGATTAACATTACAAAAAAAAAATGTCAAAAAGATGGAGGGAGAAATGGAGATATACAGTTGACGTTTTTGGTAAAACCACTTGTTAACCAAAGCATATAACTTTTATGAATTAAGAACATTTTATTAAAAAAAAGCTTTAAACAATTTCTTTGAATAAAATAATGTTTTTTTTTCTAAAAACAACAACGTTGTTTGCGTTGAAAATAACGCCACCTGTAGACAACAGCACAAGAAATGTCATAGATGGTGCATTTTTTTCTTTATCACAAAAAACCCGCTGAAAGAAAAGTTTAAAATGCTCGTATATAATTGAAATAATTGTTTTTCGTACATTTTCAGAGGAATTGCCAAAAACGTTCACCGAGGCTTGCTGTATCTAAAGAACATTCTCCGCTTGGGACCGCTCAGTATACAGTTGAGGCACCCATCGTGTCTAACTCCATCTGGCGGCGGAATTCTAGTTTGCGGCGTCTACGGGTGCGGAAAAACGACGTTGGCCAGAGCGCTGTGCCGAGAACTGTTCCAAGCGCCGCATTTCGTATTCGCCAAACTAATTGCCTGCAAAACCCTCCAAGGTAAGGCATTCATATAGCCTATTATCACCTGAGTTTTAACATAACTGTAAACGCTCACAGATGGCACTGCGATCTCACATTTCTTTATTCGAAGGCGAAAAGCTGAGGAAACGACTGGCTTACTCTTACATTTCATTACGATTAGTTTTTTCAGTTTATAATTAAATTTAGTTTTCGAGAAAAGAGAATGGACGTTTCGTTCAGTTTATCTGCCTTTTTATTTAAAGTAGTTTCTCAGATCAGACTTTTCTCTTTGATCACCGCGAGCTATTATAACTTTTCCAAGATTGCCGACGATGCCCGAAAGCCATCTTGGGGATAAAATGTCACGTCAGGGTTGCCAGTTTTTTTATAGATTGGTCTTGCCTGACTTTTCCTGACTTCTAAAAACATTTTTCCTGACTTTATTTCAATAAATTGACAAAATCTTAATTATTTTTTAAAAACATTTTTCCTGACTTTATTTCAATAAATTGACAAAATCTTAATTATTTTTAAAAGATGTACAAAGGCTAGCACAATTTCCGTTTCTTGTACAAATGTTGAATTTGTTCATCAATA
>JAQGBX010000931.1:0-29021 GCA_034698745.1 Megaphyllum sjaelandicum
CTCTAAAAGGAGGGAGTTTTCCTCCTTTTCTGTTGCTGATCTGCATTTTCCATTCCATATCTCTTGCTAACACCAAAGTGTTCTGCCACTTTTCTCTGGCTCCTGCTTTCCAGAAAATGTAAAAGATCAACCATTTCCTTTGAGGTTTTCCCCTTTGGGCCATCATGTCACAATCAACTAAAAATTTTCAGTAATTGTAGAATGTACCAACAATTAAAACCAAAACTTTGGTTTAAAAACACTTTCTGCACACAAAAAAGTACTTGTATGTTAACTATAGGTCAAACACTAGCTACACAGCAAGCGATTAATCATGCCTATAGTCAGCAAAAAAGTTCAACTGGTCAGGTTATAGAGGGTAATTTAACATTGAGTGTCACAGCCAAAGTGGTCAATATACAACTTACAGAGGTGGTCAACATATGGATGTCCATCTCCCATATATTAATACGGTGACCAACCAATGTATGAAAATTTGGTCAACATAAGGAGGTGGTCCAACATATGGATGTGGTCAACTTAGGAGGTTCTACTGTACATATATCATCCAGGTTTCTCTATGCCAATGAACGTGAACCTTAGCCACAGTATATCGTCTTAGCCCCGCGTTAGGTCGACGTTTACATTTTCTTCCTATCTAAAGCCATTAATTCGCATCGTTAATTCTGTTGGTCGCCGCTAGGGAAATATCGAATTCAGTACGTGGCCAACCGAGCTAGATGGTCCGTAGCCATATTTACGCACGTGGGAGAAACAAACGATCGTTGGTGACAGTTTCTACATAGGCCTATATATTCCGGGGCAATCTGGATGCCTAGTCGAGGTTAATACTATAGTAGTCCCATTTAAATATATTTCTACGGAGCTCCCCAGCGTCCTTCACCCTTCCATATTGCAGCCGGCGATTTCACGCTCATTAGAGCGAATAAATCCGTGCCAATTTTATGCCTGACCTTCCCGGATCGTCATTAGTAGACGTATCATTTTCAGTTTTCGTCTCATGGCGTTTATCGAAACTGGGCCATCACTCAATATGGGTCCGAATCGTTAGCCTTCGTTTCGCATCCTTGCCAGCGCCACGTTCCGCGCAGCGTTAGGAAAATCAACTTTTGCATATCATAAAACGCAGCCTAGATATACATAAATAATCGCATTACGCATTAAAACGGCAATAAAGCTCGAACATGCATGCCCCTGTTCGCAAAATGTCAGCGTGTAACCGTTTGAAATGTCAACTGAAATTACGAGCGTCCCAGAGTGGCTACGCTTATCCTGTTGGAATTGACACAGTAGCTTAGACCACGTGCTTCTGCCGATGGCCAATAGCGTGGCTACGTTGTTTAATTGCGTTAAGCCTCAATTGGCCAAATTGAATTAGAGAAACGTCTTGGGGGAGAGCGAATTACCAAAAACGAGCAAAATTATGCAAGCGTTAACCATCTAAACGCATCAGCGCAGCGATATGATTCGACTAGAGGAGAAATTAATAGGAAATTTTCAATTAGCTTTAGGGAACGAGGGACGGTGGAATTAATAGTTCAAACAGAGCGTCGGAGAGCGTTATATTATTGAAATTAATCAGATTATGAGACGAGGTTGCATCGAACTCGAATACAAATTTCCTCGTCGGATTTTAAAGCCTTCGTGGAGTAATTTTGAACGAAAGTTAATCGATTTAGTATCTGTGGAAAAGTCGTAAACCATGAATGCACCTTGGCACTTCCTGAACATGATCGACTCCTACAAAAATGTAAATAATGCTGGAATCAAATTAATACAAAATGTTTATCGAGATTTTGTTTAACGGTGCACTTTAATTTATACTAATTACAACGTAGAGTTGCTTAGGATTAATGTTACTGCCCCTGTAGAGTGGCAATCATTACGAGCATGCAAACCCAAATGTGGCCGATCGGCAGGGGCGCAGCATGCATTATGGGTATTCTGAGATAAGATGTAGGATATACAATTGTACATACTGTAGTAGGAATGGCACTTTTAGCAGTCGTTAAGTCACTCGTTCAAAAGTATTGTATTAATTGGTTTAAAAACAACGGTAATCTCGCGGGCATTTTTTTAAATAAACTAACGTGACAATTTTGCGCACTCGATTTCACGGCTCCATGCCAAAATTGCAATTCGTAACGCTTTTGTATGAATGTCCCTAGTACATCAGTCGTTATTTTCTACTTATACACTAATTTTAATTTTCATGCGGAAGTTCAATCATGAATTAACATAGATCAGAACAAAAGATAATGCAGCAACATTATTTAAATGGACATCATTTATATCAGAAATACAGACCCTTTCAGTTAATAATTATTCCTGCATATTGAAATTCTCATATATTCTGTTTCGGAAATGCTATTTTGATAAAATTCTTTGCGATAAAATAACTATTTGTTTGCAATCGTCCGTTTTGGCATATCCGATTTAACTGAATTTTAAGGGCGATACAGTCTCATTTCCTGAAAATCCTCCATTCGCTAGTGGTACGTTCGCACCAAGCAGACCATGTTAGCACATGTCATTTGCAGCGCATGTTAATCGTGTTTATTGCACGTTCGGTTGATTTTCAACAGTGTCCCACTTCCGTCAGCTCTATTTTATGGGCACTCGGTAACCCTTTTCCACGAAATACACCGCCTTTATTCGCGCATTTCACCAGTTTTCCGGGCCTTTTCACTAGATATATGTGACAAAAGCTTACGTTTGTAAAGCCACCCACGCATTCGACACTTTGGCCTAAGCTCCTCTTCGTGGTATAAACGAAGGACGATAGGTGTGACGACGCGTATGACAGCTTATAGCTCAGGCTGTATAGAACAGGAAAAAAATACGCACTGCGTAACGCTATTGCGCGCATATAAAAACTGCCTTGTATACTTGTTACGTAATCACTTTTACTGTCTTTTCTTGTTTGAACAGAGACAATGACAGCGGAAATATTTTGGATAATCTGCTTTCCCGGATGGAGCAGTATGCAAATAACCTGGAATCCCTGGTGGAGGAAAGGACTGCGGATTATTTAGAGGAAAAACGCAAATGCGAAGAGCTTTTATATCAACTTTTACCAAGGTACGGAAATATTACTCCCTTTTTGCAATCTGGGGCACGGCAATTTATGACAATAGGAACTTTATTGCCCTCACACAGGTTCACAGAATTAAATAAGATTACATGTAGCAAATTTTTTGGAAATATTTTAATGAATAGAGTTTACATTAGAGTGGCAATCATTACGAGCATGCAAACTCAAATGCAAAACGTACGTATAGGTATGATTAAAAAAGGAGATTTCTTTGACTAAAGTGAAAAATTAACTGCACATTATGCAAATTATGTTCTCGTACACTATACGTTACGTATACAATGATTCGTATAAAATAATTTCGGACAGATTTTCGGTTAGTTATTTCTACAATGGCGGTAACAAACTAAATATTACTAGGCATGATATACTTCAGTGCACCGAGCAGCTCATCCTTATTAGAATAATTTCAGTCCAAACTCATCTTCTTTAACTATAATATTGTTGATTCGAAATTTGTTCCGTGTTTGTTTAATCATTTTCCCAGAGGGCGCAGACCGCCAAAATAAATTCTTTTCGTGTTTGGCTAGGATGCGTGGGCATGATATCTATATGTAGGCTGCGTAAGGCGGTTGTTCAGCATGAGATAACTGAAGTCGCAGTCGGCGAACAACAAAAGCCCCCCCGCCTATTGTTTTTGATAACGGCAATGACTTTGGGCAAATTTTTCCGACCATGCAGCGATGCATCACTTTTGCACTGCGGTACTTCTATGCCCATCATCAACCAGCCCCCACCCTTCCTGCCTGACTTCCCCTAGACGGATTTTTCTTCCAAAACAACAGCATTTCTTAAGCATCTCAATTTCAAAACTGGAACCAACAATGCAAATTTTTAAAGAACGCATTCCTGTTGCAATCGCATCATCCGAGAAATGGGAATCCTTTCCTGTTTTCTAAATTTGCCCTCGCGCGTTACGTGAGGTCTTTTGTGGATTTATTCGCATCAAAAGGCCTTGCATAGAAATAGTCAAATTTGCCATAAAATGGCAGGTCTATCGCAATATTCTCGCGAACCACAATCCCCAATACATGATTTGAAATTCGCAGCACGCCACGCGGGCCAATCATCGTAGGAATGCCCGTGGGCCCATAGACAAAAAGAAAGTCAATTTCTGCGGCCATTCGTGCATTTTCCGCATTTTTACTAATCTGTTTAATCTCATGCCGTCTTCATTTCTTTCGCAGGTCCGTGGCTGGTCAACTGATCAGAGGTGAATCGGTCACCGCCGAAGCGTTCGATAGCGTGACCATCTACTTTAGCGATATCGTCGGCTTTACGGCTTTATCGGCACAAAGCAGCCCCATGCAAGTGAGTGGATCGTGTAGAATTCAATTAGATTTCAACCTGATAGCGCCCTCAATGGCTAGATTATTTATTTCCAACTTTGGTAGTCGTAGCACGTTTCATTTCAACGTACCAGTATTCCAACGACCTCCAATTTCCTAATATGCGAAGTCGTGAGCAGAACGGATTAGCATTGATAATCATTAAATAAAACGTGGCAGAAATGTTCTGTTCTGCTCAGAAAACGCAGAAATGTTCTGTTCTGCTCAGAAAACGCAGAACTGTGCAGGGACTGCGTAAAACCAGGATTCCCCCAGACCTGGAAAACATGGAAAGTCGGGGAAATTCAACGCAGTTATGGCAATCCAAAATTAATACTTCTACATCGTTAGCTCAGGGCCCATTTTCTGAGTACAAATTTCCACATTTTTCCACGTTTTTCGCGTAAAAATTTAAAAAGTGTCATGGTTTTCCGAGGACAAATTTGCAAAACCTTCCACGTTTCCCGAGGGCAAATTTGCAAAAGTTTCTACGTTTTCCGAGGACAAAATTGCAAATTTTCCATGTTTTCCGTGCACAAATTGTCAACATTTTCAAACATTTTCCGAATACAAAATTGTCATATTTTTAAAATTGTTGCAGGCAAATGATTTCAATTTTTAAAGAATTTTCTATGTTATTTTTTACAACTGTCGTTAGCAAATTTAAAAAAAAAATATTGGTCAGTGTCGATTTTGCAAAACATCTCAATATTTCACTTGGTCGATTGTCAGGGAATTTTTTTAAAACCTGGAAAAAGTCAGGAAAATAAAAAATGAAATTTCTGTGATTAATCCTGAAAACGTATACAAGGTTTACGGTAAATTTGACGAAATTTCAATCTGTCTCCTTGTTTAGATGCATTTAGAAAGTAAGTCCTGATGAATGTCCATTTTACCAGATGATCGTTCCTAATGATTTTCAGGGTTTTCACACTAATTCGACTATATTTCACACGAGGTTCTAAACATTTGTTATTCCGCTCGTAACCCGCGCAGTTCATTTGTCATCCCGGTATTTCATTGATTCCTATATTGTGCGAGCGAGTACGTGACCGGATCTGTCGCATTCAAATTGCTCCTAAACTTCAGGAGAAAAAGAAACAGTTAAAAAGCATTGAGTTCGTATTTGTACAAGTCAAGATATATACGACTATAGAGAAGGAATGATGGAAAAATTCCTAATGGCGTCCTTTGGCTCAACCCTTAAATCCCCTTCCAACAAAGTAATAAGAGAAAGGCTGCCGTTTGTCAACCCATTCAGACACCCTCGATATTAAGGGATTTGGACAAAAAAAACTATCCCTCACCGCAACGTTCCAGCTTGACGCCAGCACTCCAATAAGTGAGATTTTAAAGGTAAATAAAAGCAGCGTAGCACTGTGACCTCCTCGGAATCGTTGCTTGTTGCCTAGCATTTTCAACGTTGTTCAACAATGTGGAAATTACGTACGTACGATGCTTAAATTCTATGTGTTTTCGTACATGCATATCGAAATCCATCATCCATGTCGTTGATGTTAACGAGGAAAGCTTCAAAATAAAATTTTCATGTGCTATTTAATGTGCTATTTGCATACATAGTGCAATTTTTATCGAATTGCTTCAAAAATCAGTTTAATGGCTAGGGACTGGCATTTTTGTAAAGTTTTTAAATTTAAATGCACCTATACACGTGTGCTTTAAAGTTCGTAGCGAGACACGTGTAAAAACAGTAAAACGGGTTATAGCAGTACGTATTATCATAACCATCAACTTACCGAAAGTATTTGCGTCCTTTAATGATACTCTAAATTCTATAAGATTCCAAAAATGGTACATTACTGTAAATGGACGTCTGGCTTGCACAGCCATATAAAGGAAAATGTGTATGGATGAAGTTAAGAGCGCGGCTATCCATTTGATACACGGGTATAATCAAGCAACAAAAACTTGCCTGTTTTTTGCAAAATGTGCAAGATATTTCCATGGCTTTGTTCTTTTTTTGAAAGCAGATCCGGAAGAATAAGGTTTCTCCGATTCCTTAATCTTTACAAAAACTATATTTCTCTTTAACTTTTTAAGACATTATCTCTCGAGAGGTTTTTATCTCGACATCGCTACATTTGCTTTCGGCTAGACATTCACGCATGCGCAAAACACGACTCAATGTTTCCACTTTTGATAACAAAAAATTAATTTGATGAAATAAGAAGACCAAAAATATCCATTTCTGTCGCAACCACTTAAAGCAGTTTATTGGCCTGCCTCAATTTTAAGTTATTAGTACAATTTCCATAAGTATACAGTAGCCTGCATTACAATGGCCGAATTCAGAAGGCATTGTTAGTAAGTTCCGGAACACGTTGGATTAGTCGTGATTGTAATTACAGACTAAGTTATTAAGCAAGACATTACTTTCTTATGAGACTTGAAGTTCATTCAGACTAATTGAAACTGATGGATTATTCAGCCTAATTGGATGCCAGATGTTCTTCCTTGTCTACAGTTCTTGCTTATTTCCCCTCTCCCATAAAACATCGTTATTGTCTCCACCTTAGAGGAGTCGCCATAGAAACCAAGTATTCCTCTGTGACCCAATCCTAGGTCATCCTTTATGATGCAACGTTTGGTGGATGTGCGCACTATCTTTTTTTTTATTTCCTTATAAAAACCAGGAAAGTTGAATAGCTAATGCGACGCCAGCATCGATCAAGGCCCACTCCATTAACTATGTACAAAATACGTATCTAAAAAAGACATACAATTGGACTAGAAGAAGTCTATATATAGATCGAAAATAACGTTTGTTCGTAATGTCAAACAACGTCCAATATCCGTAAACTGGCGTTATATAAGGAAACTCGGAACCTTTGACGTCATTTTTACTTTGTTGTCAACTCATTATTCCTTTTGTCCTTAGTGATCTACGAACTTAATAATGAAATGTGTAAGAAGCCGGCGCAATATTAAAAGATCTTTGATTATTTCTAGAAACTTTCAATAGTAACTTAAAAACAAATATTGTTCGGAACATTTTTCTACATGTAGTTTGATATCGTCTATGATAAAAGCTAAAATTAATTTTTTAAATAAGAATTTAAAATCGTTTTGAATTTGCCTAGTCTATGTACATTATTATATAGTTTACATTTTGGATAACAGCAAAAACATTAATACAATGTACACGTGTGTTCTTTTTTCGATTTCTTTAAAAAAAACCTCAAAATGTCCAAAAGGTTACACCGGGATTTTGTAATCCTAGTACTCCGCCTTTATCTGTACAAATAGCGGGGGCGTTCAGTTCGAGGCTTTACGAAGGGCACTTCGGGCAGTCGTGTATTCAAGTGTGCAAAATCGACTCGCTTATTTGTTTAGAAATGCACTCAAGGCTATCGCTGTTTTCAAAGTGCTTACGTGACTTTAAGACTTTAAACAGTACCGTTCGTAAAGATTCTTTATAATTAGCCTTATTATGTTTTGCTTTGCAATTACTTCGACATTGGGGACATAAAACCATCTTTTAACGATTTCCCCAACATTGCGTCTTCTTAGCAGAGCTTCCCTGTATGTAATGTTTGCCCCCTGGTGAGCAGATTCTAACTCTGATGCAGCATTTTAATCGCGGTCTTCCGGGTTGGAATCCTAATTTGATATTATACCCAATGGCAAATGATATTACTGTATATGCCATCTCTAAATCAGATATCTTGTTTCGAGCAAATTGAATTCTCTGAAAAAGTAAACATCTTTTTCGCCGTTACACGGAAATAAAACCTCATCTTACAACCCTTAGGTTCTGTTGAATAACAAGGATTACATTTTCCATATTTCCAATCTCATTTTGATTACTGTCCTACTACGTGGCTTTCGCTTCTATCACGGATTATCGAGATTTTATTGTAGCAAAAACAACAGCTTCCTTCCCTTTCCTTCCCCCCCCCCCCCCCAAATAAAAACCCGAGGTTTTTTTTGGTCATTGTATGTACGTTTTAACACATATTATATATTTGTACATAGTAATCTAGCTCGTTGAAAATTAAAATTTATACTGTATTTCTGTCCGTTTCTTTCAGGTGGTTGACTTCTTGAACGATCTGTACACTTGCTTTGACTCCATTATCGAAAACTTTGACGTTTACAAGGTATGGTATTTCTCTTTTCGGAAATGTAACGTAACCCTGTTTGGACATTAACCCCAACGACCTGTCATTATCATAGGTGGAGACCATAGGCGATGCCTACATGGTGGTTTCCGGTTTGCCAGGGCGCAATGGGAATTTGCATGCCCGTGAAATTGCCCGGATGTCTCTGGCCCTGCTGAACACCGTCACGTGCTTCTCCATCCGACATCGGCCTGGGGAGCAATTAAAACTGCGCATTGGAATGCACACAGGTTTCCAGCCTTTTTATATTTCACCTCTAGTATTTCATCTAGCAATTGTAGATTTGTTGCCAAGATTTCAAATCCCCCGATGCGCATTAAACAATTGCTAACCTCGACATAGGCGCAGATAGCCCCAAGGGGAATTAAATTCGGAACGGAAAGTCATCCCAATTAAAAGTGAAAATGTGGCCTATTTTATAACCCAAACAAAAGGGGCGGAAATTTTCATCGTCACAAATTAGGGGAACCATCACCATTAATTATTAAACTGAGCACCTTCTTGCCAATTTGGAAACGCAACAGAGGTGAAACCAACATACAAATCTGCCCGTATAATGACCTGTCCCTCTGAAAAATAGATGAATGTAGCCTCCAGTTCAGCCCAAAGTGATTTTATAACTAGGACTGTGCCCCCATTTTACAATGTCTATATTAGAGGAAATATGTTGCGTTGGACGAAATATTGATCTATTATTTACTTTTAACTAATAACCATGTCTTACTAGCGTGTTTTATTCCTTTACGAAGCTTTTAAAAAATTGTAATTCGAAAATTCTTCTTATTTGCAGGACCTTGTGTAGCTGGAGTCGTTGGTCTAAAGATGCCACGATATTGCTTATTTGGAGACACGGTAAACACGGCTTCCCGTATGGAATCAAATGGTTTGGGTGAGTATATGTGGTATAAATTAAAATTTAAGTGAATTATTAATAAACTTTGTAGCTAAATTATGCCAAACAATATTTTCTTGAAGTCAATTAATCAATGAAGTCACTCACAAAATTGGTTTTATCTGAGCGCATTTAATCATCCTTCAATAAACCTTATTTTCAATTCTAGCTTTGAAAATTCATGTTAGTGCGGACACGAAAGCAGTGCTGGACACGTTTCATACATTTAAACTCGAATTGCGAGGAGAGGTGGAAATGAAGGTAGGTCATGCGATATATCTTTTTATAGAAAAGATAAAGTTGTTGCTACTAAAAATAAAGCATTAATTTGAATAAAATATACGAAAAAATGCTTGTTCAAAAATAAAGATGTAAGTTTTTTTATCTTCATTAAGCATTTCTGGATTCGAACCTCTGAGCATCTGCTGTGCAATGTGTGGATATTAATTCCATCCACACATTTCAAAGAAATATATTGCACGCTCGCTTATCCTTAACCAATTCGCGCGTTCTAATCCAGTATTTTTTTTAGGGAAAAGGAAAAATGACTACTTACTGGCTTTGTGGAGAAGACCCTCAGATTCGTGCGAATAGCACTCCTCATATTTCAAGGGATAACATGGTTTAAATGAAAGTTTTGCGACTTGGCTCGGATGAAAAAGCATAATAAAGAAGCGCAGAAGATGCATTCACGTGACCGAAATTGAATCAGGACGCATATTAGAAGAGGAGACCTGAAAGTGCAACCCATCCTCAATTGCTGTCATCGATTTTACGTCATGTCTGTCCACAATTCAGGCCTCAAGGTTAACTATTCCTGGACTGAAGAGTCAAAACAGTTATCGTACATGAAATGCTCGAAACACTGGCAATTCTGGTATCTAGAATCGCGTTGTATTACA
Source organism: Megaphyllum sjaelandicum (assembly GCA_034698745.1). Taxonomy (NCBI): domain Eukaryota; kingdom Metazoa; phylum Arthropoda; class Diplopoda; order Julida; family Julidae; genus Megaphyllum; species Megaphyllum sjaelandicum. The sequence goes on from JAQGBX010000931.1 coordinate 10,359, forward strand.
AGTTACTTTCCAATATGCATGTGATAAGCGTCATAATTGGTCATTTTTATCCATGCTCTACTTTTCCCTTAACTGAAAGATAGTTTCAAACAATTGAAATTTAACAAACGAAGCACTCTAGATAACAAAATAGTCATCTTGCATATTTGGTTTTCACACTCTTAATGTTTAAACTTGTTTTTTACTTTATTGGAAGGATTTATCTGCATACGGTTGGAACCGCCTATGAAAGTTGAAATTTTTTAAAGTTTTGTTAATTTAAGATAAATGTTATGATATAAGCAAAACTTGACAAATGTTTGGCGTTAAATCAGCCATGGATTTGGAAGAGATTCATATAAGGTTGTGATAATATTATAAAAAATTAGAATGAGAGTTAAATTTGAGGCAAGGTTTACATTCAAGGAATTTTGCAAGATGATCTCAAATTGGTATCCATATTTTGTATGATTCACTATATATGAAATTTGGTAGGGAATTACCAAAATCTCCCTGTAAGCTGATAATAAAATTTTCGAATTTGCTAAACGTTACTGCAAAAGGACCTCAAAACGAAAAGTTTTTATTATTCTATCACATGGGGTGAAAGTACTTTGAACAATGTGACGGACAAGTTAAACGCTGAAGTACAGATAAGATTTTGCAACGAATTCCACATATCTATATTTTATTATTTTCGCAATTTTTATTTATTTGCACTGACTAGTCTTACATTCAAAAATACGGCATTATTCGTATTTAAGATAAATGTAATTACATAGGCTATACATAGTAAACTTTAAATTTAAGGAAGTCTGCATGATGGTTTGATTTTCACTACAGCGTGATACGAGGAGATCTCAAGTTCTGATTATGATAGTTACATTTTATAGTATTTCCAAGGAGTAGAGACCGTGATTAGTGACCTAGATGCATGCTACAGGGTACTTATGCAGACGTACTATGCTTCTTTTTGGTCGCTTGCTTCATTTGTGTGCATAGAGATAATTAGTTAATATTTAATATAGAAATATATGAGAAAAGTTTGCATCACACTTTTTAAATCATGTTTCATTTAAAATTTGCCATTTGATGTAAGGTGTCTATGAGAAGCAAATGAATATTAACAATGGCCACATGAGCTAACATTTATACAATGTACATAACAGTGAAAGTGAATTTAAATAACCTGTCTAAAAGTCTGACAGGTGTATTTTTGGCTTGTAAATACTTTCAACTAAAATTAGACAAATATTATACATTATACTGCTGTTGGTTTATAACAGAATCAAAGGTCGTCACTATGACAATTTTTGACCTTTGGGATGAGACTTGAAACATTGACATATTCAATGTGAAAGCTGAAATTAATATAAAACCTGGACAAGTCCTCCTGGGGACGTGCGTATTAAAAATACAAAATTGAAATTACATATTGCAGTCGATTTTTCAATAGTCGAATTATAGATAAGTTTGGATTGAACGCCAATTTCGACAGAGATCCCTTATGGGTATTAAGACCACAAGTTGGTAAAGCAAAACTATTAAGGATATTTTTATAAACAAACAATTGTGTTATGGAAATAAATATTGATTGGCCCTATGGTAACTAAAAACACGATGAAATGCGCACAGAAATGTATGTATATCTGTCTAAGGTGGTACTCAACATAATAGTATTAAGTACTACTTCAATCATTCTTAATATGAAATTGTTTTCCAATGGTGCCCATTAACAAAAAAAAGCATTAAATGCATCTGTAAATATCAGTTTTACCAAAACTTGACACATGTGAGTAATGGGTAACTGTACGGATGACATCTAAATTATTTTGAAAAAAAAACTAAACGTGATAACAAGCAGAAAATGTAAATATCTTATTAAAACTACGAATAATATTTCAGCTCTTATCGGACTTAACATGAAACTCAAATCAAGCCCAAACAGAAGCAGAGTTATCATGGTACACATTGTGATTTAATGTAATAAACTTTCCGTGAAATTAGTAAAAATACGATTGCATCAAAATAAAAAAAAACTTCATTTACCAGTGATTAATAATGAATCCCAAAGCCGAGGAATAATAGACACTTGAGTTCATGCACAACATTATCCTTGCACTTAAAATTCTGGCGGCGCACAATGACATTGTTTATTGTAGAAAGTCAACTCTTTAAGTAAAGTTTTCTAGCCGGTTGAACAGCTCTTGAATTTATTTGAAGAGTAAGCCAATTTTAGGATTACATCTCAACCGGTCATACATTTAATAGACCTCGTTCAAACGATCGCAAACTGAATGGATATGACATGGGGACATTTAAAAATGTACATACTATGTTATTCATTGTTTTCAAGTGAAACAATTCTTGGAAAATGATATCTTAACGCATTTTTCCGCGAAACCGAATGAAGAAAAACTCGTTAAACCCAATTATGTCGTATTTTGTTCGTCATTAATGTCACAGTGGCCCCTTCTTTCATTCCTTATTAAATGCCAGATATATTAATATAAAGTCCCAGTTTCAAATACATATTTGAATGTGTCTGCTTTTATCCACGAAGAAAAGACAAGCGTGCGTGTCCGTAGTATTCCCAACAAAACCCAGCGTCTAGATTAAAACTATCACATTGCGAAAACTGATCAATGAAGCTATTGTTTCAGACTTATAGCGAGGTTCCTGAAAAGAAGAAAAATGTGCCCACATAACAGACTCGTACAATTTATTTGTTTAAAAGACCACTGATGTTTTGTAAAGTGAACATATGCGCGGCTGATTTTGAAAATTATTACTGTTGGCCATCATTTAGAATTTTAATAATAACTTATTTACATTCTACCTAACTTCCTTCGTTGCATAAATTTCGGTAGGATGTAAATATTACTTGCAAACTGAGTTACTGATATCCATTAAATATATATTTTATTCTTCCAGTGCTTCTATATATGAAACTCAAATATGCATAGTGTAACAATATATGAGTGAGCCAAAGATTGTAAATATTAAATTGTTTCCGTGCCTCTCTATCATATTTTATGGTCTATGAATTTACAAGACTTGTCATTGTTCTTATACACGTTGTCAATAATAAACAAGTGACGGACCTTTTTGTACATACGAGAATTGTTTTACTTGCCTGTTTTTAAATGAATATACGAGTAAGTAGAACTAGAACATCGCACATCCTTGGTAAAGAATTGGGTAAAATGATTGGCAGACAAATAGAACAAACTTATCTTCGGTTACCATCACAAAAAAAATAATGAACTAAAATTGAAGCACGGTTCATACAGCTGCAATTGAATTACAGAAAATTTTCGAAATGCTCGTTTAAGTCAACAAATATTTTCTAAAAATGCCAAGATCTTTAAACATGTTACATGTAATGTATATTATGTAGAAAAATTAATACGGAGAATTATAAGAAGTCCTAGCGATATAAATATCAATATTCATATTGAATTATTCTGTTTCTTATTTTATCTTTAAATTTAAATAAATTAAAAATAAAACGTTATAGACAACTAAATTCAGATCGTTTCCTAACTTCTTGCCTTTTTTTAAAAAAAAAATCCTTTTCTTTTTGTAATAGAACATGCTAAAAGTATGCTTATTCTTCTATGTAAAGCATAAATGCACGATAAAGAAATGTGGACTGTCTATTTGTGCATCTCTGTAAACCTGTCAATAGTATACCATTATAGCACCTGGATTATTGGACATGTTAAAACGATGCCACTTGGCAAACATTGCATTCCGATTTTAATTATGCATAAGTAAAACGTTGCTAGAGCAATTGCTTTCAAATTCTACTATTACTACTTGTATATACTGCATTTTGTTTGTAATTTTGTTGCTGCTGCTCCATAACCTAATTTCCTCACCATTTCTATCCAACGCAATCCGCATTAAAGCAGCTCGTAGCCACTATTGATTTAAGCCCTCCTCAGGTAAACAAGTAGCCATTGTCTATACCATGTCCAATAAATATGGATTAAATAAGAACGGTCAATCTGCAAAAAATGAAAATGCTAAAAAAAAATACAAATTTTAACGATTCTCCATGCAGCACCTGGACCAATAGTACCCGAATAACGGACTCAGCAAGAAAAACTGACTCGATATACCGCGATCGAATTAGATCATCGATACCACGTGGTGAATGGGCGTAGACGATTAAGAGTGTGGAAGATAAAGGACTTCCCATATGCCAAAAAGCGAAATCCTATTATAGGTTGCGAGGAAGAACCCCCACGTGGTCACGTAACGAAATCCAACCGCTGGTGATTTAGGAGATTCATTATCCGTTATTTGCAGGAAATAACTAGGCTCTGACCTTTGTCAGAGCGTTAGAAATGACGGATAGCCGGCCATCAATTTAGTCTCCTGTATGAAATGATGAACCCTAAAAATTTGGTTTCAGCATGGTGGCAAATCGAGATGAATTCTGGGACCAAAATCGCCTGACGTTAAACTGTCACGACTGAGCCTCGACCGTTTATTTTCATTTCTCATTTCCAATATAAATCCAATGATTTCTGAGATTTCATCGATGATCCGCCGCATCGTATCGTATCCCATATTCCTGAAGACAGTGTCGCAACAGCTGCAGGGCTGCCATTTCCAAAAGGTGACGATCGAAAAGCGAATAAAACTTGTACCTTGTCAAGTTTTGGAGCAAAACCACCTCAATTCAACAGGTGAGTCAGCTTATTTTTAATTGATGATAAAAACGTTTTAGTCAGCAATGACAATGGTATAATTACCAGAGAATGTTTATGGTATAGATATGACAAATTTTACAGAAGTTACATTATGCGTTGTTTAGAGCTGGGAAATGTATCGTTTTTAGTAATAACGATAAATAATATAACAATAAATGGTGTAATTACCAGAGAATGTTTATGGTATAGATATGACAAATTTGACAAAGTTACATTATGCGTTGTTTAGAGATGGGAAATGTCTTGTTTTTTAGTAATAACGATAAATGGAGTACAATTATGAGAGAATGTTTATGGTATAGATATGACAAATTTGACAGAAGTTACAATATGCGTTGTTTAGAGATGGGAAATGTATCGTTTTTTGGTAATAACGGTTGTCTTGTAATGTCGTATCCTGGATTGAATTAGTAAAAGTAAAACATCGATCGTACTGCAAATTTTTAAAAGCACAATATCGATTTCTTAGAATAAATATGAAAAACATTGGATCATAAGTGATTTCAATTCATTCCTGGAACATTGCTCAGAAATAAAAGATTTGGAGAATTCAGGAAATTTATTTTGAAAAAAGTATTTTTTTTTGCAAGTTTAAAACTCGAATTTCTTACACATTTATTAAATGTATGTATGAACAATTTGTTGTCAACAATAATAGTGAAATGAATTGATTACATAAATATTTGACAGGAATAAACCAACATCAACTTAAATGAATACCTACATTATATTTACACTTCTTTAACTTTTTAAGGTATAAGAAGCTTATTTGAAAATTGTATTTCTTAAAATCACCAAAGGTATTAATCGCCAAATTCTTGAATTTTACTGCATGTCAGTTTCACGTTTGCGATTTGTTGATTTGACTTAGTCCAGTTATGGAAACCTTTTGTCAGCACAGCACCGTGTATTATAAAGTGTATTTATTAATGCAGTTATAAAGAACATCAATTAATTTTACCCGTTTTTCATGCATCTAAAGATTACAAATAAATTATACACCTTTTTTGTTTATAAACGTTGGATTTATGGTTTAATGTTTTGGATTTATGGTTTATTACATTTAGATCATTACATTTTTTCCCCAAGTATCAATAAGCTCAAATAAGAATAAATTTACCAATTTACAGTTTAAATAAGTTAATTTCTTCCGTAAAATTGAATCAAATTGCCATCGTGACACATAAATTGTCAAAATATCACCCACGTTGCATGTTCCCGGTTAAACATAATTATTTCCTCATTTTTTTCATAAAATGTTATAATTTACTCCTAGCATTTGATAACCGAAGTAATCAATATGGCACATTATAAATGTTGAATTAGAAAATTTGGAAGCTTACACACTACAGTATGCACATGTGCATTATAAAGGCACGTTCATTCACTTTTAATCCTGTCCATACAGTCGCACAAGTATGGGTTTCGTAAACCGATTAAGTTTACTAGGCTTCACTCCGAGATTTATTACCAGCTAGTACTGCCAAATCCTGAATATTTTGATATAAAATAAAAAACAAAATATGCATTCCCCGAGTCACTCATGCATACATTCAAAATCTAATAAACCATTTTAATGAAAACGTGTCTCAAATGGTTCGTTTCGAAATTTGGTTTATTTACGTGCTCTGTCGTGTAGTAACACAATACGGAAAAACATGGATTAAATTTGCATACGTTGATGTTTTCGCGCACGAGATTCATCAATTGGAAAAGTGCAGTAATTTGTCATTTAGGTCCGGGTGGAAGAATTCTATATTCTAGGTTGACGCTGTATCAGGAAAAGCTTTCAAGCAATGCTTCCCAAGCGATTTCTGTAATACGTGTCATTAGAGGACGAGCTTTTTTTTTCTTTGGCTACGGATATACTGTATTTCGAGAAATGAAAGCCTATATTTCACGCTTATGTTTTACTTTTAACATACGCATGCACTCTTAAGCTAACAAACTCCATTAATTCGTTATACATGTCTATTTTTGAATATACTATTTCAATGATATACAAATGCGCGCGAGTGCTATTTTAACAACGAATGGCACTCGGCTGATTAAAAAGTAAGCTAAAGGCAGTTCTGAAAAACATAAGGCTATAAAAACACAACCCTTCAATAACACACTTATTCTCTTTAGCTCTCAATTACAAAACACTGCTATAAGCTTTTAAACCATAATTTACACTGCAGATTTGCTCTAGCATCTGGTATCGAAGCTTGCCTTAGTTTCTTATCCGAAGTAAATGTCACGTGTGCAGCTAAATCTTAAAAGCAAGTACAGTACAGTCGACTCGTGTTTTTAAGCAGTTCCTATTTATGGAAACAGCGTTTTTACGAAGCGTAAGGGTGAGAACACAGTGAATTTCAGGCACTTCCACTTGGAGTACGTACACTATCGCCACTTAGCGGGATAATAATGCGGCATGCGTTTTAGATGAGGTGCACTCAAAGAAAGCTTAGCCGAGCCAGGCTGAGCTTACAAGATGCGCTTAAAATTCTGAAAGCAGATCTGAAAACAGATTTGTAAGACACAGAGTGGCACACAGACACTATTGGTCAAAAGTGTAGCCATCGATTGTATGCTGCCTATATGTACCGTAAAATCGGGTCCTGCACTAATCATGAGATGATAATGTGCATGTGGAAGGTTTTACGCGGAATGCTTCACCTTGCATATACACGCATTCAGTGGCGCTTCTAAGCTCACTGACCATCACGCTGATATCAGCATTCATTGTGCGCCGCAGCGCCCCAAAGCTGGAAACAAGAAGATGAAAATAAGCAGGAAAGAAGCTGAAAGAAGCAAGTCTAAAGTATGCATTCACTGTGTTCTCACCCTTAGAACCGAAAAATATCCAATAGATTTATTGTTAAGTTTCGCCCCAAGTTGCGGACTAAAAAGACACATTCCCTAAATTTTATGAACTCAATTTCCACATGAATATCAATGATGCATCAAAGACAACACAATTAAGATTGAGTATAATCTTTGGCACACAATCTTTTAGCACAATATTTTAGTACATATCTGAAAAAGATACTAACTATATTAAGCAATGCTGAAAAATTTCCTGTATCAAACTCCTATTTTTGAATTTTAGCACTGTATTTCGTGTCAACAATCCTGCAGAGTCCTACCCTACCGTCCTACGATACAACGTTTCCTTCTACCTAAAGCTAAGTTTGAGACTGACACTATAAGGACTTACCATTAAGTGTCGATGCCTATATTTTATGACAAACCAGTTTCATTGTTTTGCTGTTGAGAAATAGCCGAATCTCAGAATAGCGGGATAGTTCGATGCCAGACCAGAGAACAACCAACGCGAGCCATTAAAGCTCCCGGGTGTGAAGTTCACCCGTAGAAGCATTTCGTGGTCATCTGTCTTGATTTAGAATCACGTTAGCTCTATATAGATAGAAATGCGCGCATAGTCGGATCCTAAGTCAATATAAACCCTTTCGGGAGAGATTTTTCAATCACTGGCGAATGCGTTTCTTTTGCAGCAACATCCACCAAAGCTGTTGAAAATTTTCAACGACGGATTTAGGAAATCTGAATAAATCCGAAGTCGTCCATGGCCCAGTGGTCCTCCTCGCTCTGGCGCAACGTTACAGAAATCTTCGAAAACCTCAAAGAGAAGCTTGGAATCCGAAGGCACGATGATACGTTTCAGATGGAAGACTTCGCGCACATTTTTAGGTAAAATGTCGTTAAGTTTGCCCCGGGTTAAGATGGCGATTCGCGGAAGCGTGCTTTATTTCTAATGGATATATGTACGTTTCAGGAAGAAAAGCCGCTCGGAATTGGTCCGCATCAGCGCCGCTGTGATGGGAATTGAATTCTGTTATGCCGCAGAAACCGCGTTCGTCAGCCCCACGTTGTTGAAAATTGGTGTCCGTCACTCTCATCTGTCTCTCATCTGGTGTCTAAGCCCATTAATAGGGTTCTTTATGACGCCAATTTTAGGTTCACTCAGTGACAAGTGCAATTCCAACTTGGGAAAGCGCAGGCCTTTTATTCTCGGCCTATCAGTAGGAATCATTCTTGGTAAGATAAAAAAAATTAATATGTATAATGAAACTACTACCGGTAGTAGCTATTGGAGATGGGCGAGCTGAACTTCCGGTGAGTTTTCGAGTAATAACGAGGTTTTTTTTGGTGTTGAAATGCCGAGTTTGAGCATATATTTTTGAGCCGTGAAGCTCGGAATTACAACAATTTCAAATCTGAAAAAATCTAGCTCGACTCAAACAACAATAGCCTCGCGAGTTAATGGTAGAGCAATTATTTCCGAGTCAATGAATCGCCAGTAATCGATTCCAAGCCAAACTCGAAAAACTCGACTCGGCTCTGCAGTTCAGCTCGCTCATCTCTATATAGTAGCTATAGTGTTACAAAATCTACTACTAAGAGCTCGTACACTGTATACACTGAACTACCAAAGGTTAACGAAAATCTGCCCACTTTGCCTGTACGTTTGCTACAAATCCCAGATTTTAGTTTTGCCATATACAATTTGTACTATACACTTAATTCATTCCAGGTCTACACATAATTTTTTAGTAAAGTCACTAAAGTGATTCAGGGTCTAACATCTGCAATGCTAGAATTTTATGAACATTTTCATTTAACCAAGTATTGTAAATTAAGTCTATAGAATTATTTGCTCCCACTGTAAATAATGCATCTACCATGGGCTGTTTATGTTTATAAATCATAGAATTGTTCATGTAGATTTTTTAATAATCTTTGCGAGAATCCCAAATTGAAAGTGCAAGATCAAAGTGTAACGATTTTTGTTCACAAAATACAGATGAATAGCTAGAATAAAATGATTACAATTTTACTTTAGTTAAATTTATTCCTAATGATTTAAGGTACGAATTGCAATTACTTGTGTAAAAAAAGGAACATTTTTTCCTTTTTGCTCATATTATTGTAAATTCAAAATGGCTAAATTTCAAATGGTAGCCTATATGTCGACTATGGTTAATCCATTCATTCAAATCTGGGAAAAAAATGAACCATCCGAGCTCATTTCTTTTAGTATACCGGTACTTCTTCACATTCTTAAACTAAGATTTAATTGACTATCCACCATTATAAATCTCGTTAATATATGGTAATTTTTCGATTTACGATAAATCACCATAGACTTTAGACTAACTTATCTCTATTTAACACTCCCAATTAACTCACCTCCCTCCCCCGTCGACACACTTATACATATATCCAGTACGCTAATGACCATAAATTAGTTTTAGCATCATTGCAGTAAACGGCATACGTATTACGTGTATGCTTTAGCACACAATTGTGACGAGCCATGAAGGCAAACAACGAAAAATTTAGTCATTCTTCATCAAACTGATTTCGTGCAGCTTTTCATCTATCTATCTATATATATAAAATAGAAAACGACGCCATTTTGTTTTTGAGGCTAGCAAATCCTGTTGGCGTTTGTTTGCTTGCTTGCTTGCTCGAGCTTGGCAAGTCCATACGATTGGCCGTTCGTGACACCCCCTCCCCCCAGGAGCGCGAACTCCGTGGGGAATAACAAGGCCATAAATCTTTTCTAATTTGCCCCGGACCATAAAACTGTCAAACAGGTTTTCCGTGTCCCATCCGGGATGTATCCAGGTCATATGGCGCCATCTTTTGGAGCCAAAGGACAGCTAAATCTAACTCCTGGTCGCATTTAAGGGGTTAGAAAATCATAAAACAATTTTTACCCGGGCAAGGCCGGGTATTACAGCTAGTATGAAAATATAACAACATGACGGGGAATTCTCCGATAAATCTGGCAGCACCTGCCCATTCGAATACATGTACAGTATATTGGGTAGAATTTCATCCAAACCTCCATGTATAAAAACTGTCTAAGTTCAAATTTTTTTTCTTCAAAAGAACCGCTTTTTCGAAACATTTTTAATCTTTTTGAAATTATGTCTACAGAAAAAACGAATCTTAGACAATATGAAAAAGGCACGTAATGACGGGGAATTCGCCGATAAATCTGGCAGCACTTTCCCATTAATGTACAATTGGGTTGCATTTCATCCAAACTTCGAAGTATTCTAACCGCTTTTTCGAAACATTTTTCATCTTTTTTAATCATTCTGAATCTAATGAACATTCAAGTTCATTAGGTTAAACCTAAAATGTTGAAATTGTCAGCATTCAGTTTAAACCCGATGAATGAGAGATGACGTTGAATGGCCACTTCTAAACACTTAAAAACCACGTTATTTCAACGGTACTGACACACATGCCTCTCTAAACGTGTTAATTAGATGTTCTCAAATTGAGCATCTTTGAACTTTTTTCCACCATGCCTTTTCCTACACGTGTGAAAAGTTTGCACCGTATTGATTCCCGTGTTTTGACTGGAATCAATTTGCAAGTGTTACCCGATAATTCTGCTTTTTTGACTTGTTCAGTTTTTTTTTATTATTATTCTGCCAAATCGATAATTGCTCGACGTAGCGTTATGCAGTTTTTCCCTCCCCCAACTACTGTACACGTCTAAGCCAACATGAAGAATTAGGAAACTTCTTCTTCCCTTCCATCTCAAGTATCCTCCAAGATATCTCGAGGAGCCTTTCAGATAAGTATAATTTAATCCTTTTGAAAGAGACAAATTTGAAATTGCTAAAACGTCATTCGTATGAGCAGTTTTACGTGCTCGAACGATCGTGAGCTACAAAAATACGACTGAGAAAAATAGCGTATACTCGTTTATGTCTCGATGTATTTATAGCAATTTGGATATTTTCGAGTCTAGCAGACTATTCATTATCTTAATGAAATGGAATAAAGGTTCTGTCATCGTGTTATATCTTCGTTTGAATAATCGCGATGCTCCAACAAGATCCCACTTGGACATCACGTACCATTTCTTCCGGAAGTAAGCAGCAGCATTGTGACAAGATGCAAACATGTTGGTATATATTATGACATACATCGGCCCAAAGTTTACCACCATTTGAAACCATTTTTGAAATTCGAAATAAAGTGGCTTTACAGACATTTTTACGACCGATCAATGTGTTTGCAATAGTGAAGGATCTGCAAATTTTTGAGTTAAATTTGTACTTTTTCCATGCTTTTACAACTTCTAATTCAAAGCAAACGTTTTGATTTTGGAACCTACTCAAAAAATAGATTTATCCACATCTACACTCAGAAATGCATTTTTGTATATTCTAAATGCAATTTGGGCACAATACGATGAAATAAAAGTAAAGTAAGTTGTTAGTATAACGCCGCTCATAACAAGCGTCGACATTTGTTAGTTTAAGAACTGTAGTTCTTATTCTTAGTATATTAGAAGTCATGATTTCAAAATTATTTGTGAAATACATCTCAAAATGCAATCAAAATAACATTTTGAAATGCGTTTCGAAAAAGGCGCCGAAAATGCATTTCAAAAAGGTGCCGGAAATGCATTTAAAAAAGGCGTCGGAAATGCATTTCAAAAATGGCTTCGGAAATGCATTTCGAAAAGGCGCCGGAAATGCATTTCACAAAGGCGTCGGAAATGTGTTTCAAACAGGCGTCGGAAATGCGTTTCAAACAACGCACCGGAAATTCATTTCAAAACGACGCCGGAAATGCATTTCGAAAAGGCGCCGGAAATTCGTTTAAAAAAATGCACCGGAAATGCATTTCGAAAAGACGCCGGAAATGCATTTCGAAAAGACGCCGGAAATGAATTTCGAAAAGGCGCCGGAAATGAGTTTCGAACTGCACCGGTAATACGTTTCAAAATTCACAGGAAATGAGTTTACATGTATTTTGAGTAGAGGTTTATTTAAATTGATTTATTTTACACGAAAAATCACACGCATTACATGGGGATTTTCTGAATTCAACATTCAAAATTCCTAGTTACAGCATTCGCAATATCTTCTCTTCGTTATCAAGACACAAACATTTCCCACTAAAAAAACACTTCATTTTATGCCAACAACAATTTTCACAGTAATTCCCACAGAGACCGGACCACCGGGGTACAACCCATCAAGGGACGTTCCCTCTTCTGATGTCATCGCATCCAAAGTCAATTGATGCCATCGTGAAAGCGATGCAATTTCCAGGGAAAGGCATACCAAAACCCATTTTTTTTATCATCCTCATATACGAAAGATAAGCGTGCTGGGCCTTTTGGGATCCGGAAGATTCTATAATTCGGCCTTCTTCCCAGCGGTCCTCTAACGGAATTACGGTTATGAGGGTGCAGTATCTTCTCTCCATAACGCGAATAACTTAATGCCCTCCTAATTTATCCAATTTCTCGATTTGCCTTTTTTTTCCTCCCCAGCCTTATCTCCTCGGTGTATGCTGCATAATCGCTCATGGTTGCCCATATTTATGGATGAGCCTCCATTTTTAATGTCCCCCTCGATGTCGGTTCAATGAAAACGAACCTCAATCTCCATCGCATTAACACAAACCAATGGCTTCGAAAAGTAAATTTTTCAAGATCAATTACGTGGAAAAGAGTAATGAAGGGATGGATGGAGGATGCGTGCAAGGGGGAGGAGGATGATGATGATGCCTGGAAATTTAGTTGGCTTACGTTCAGTCACGTGACTGTGGCAACGGAATCCGCAATCAAATGCCAACCAAAAGGCCTTTTCGATGCTAAAAAGGGGTTTTTCCCTATGAATGCATTAGCATCCTCCTCTTCCTCCTCCTCCTCCTCTCCAGGCGCTTAATGGCAGATATATCTAGAGGTTTGTAATTCAGACCGACTATCTTCGGGAATAATGGGCCCATTGTGACCCCCATCTCTTCATCGCCATCATCCCCCCCCCATCGACTAAAAAGCAGATCACGTCGATGTAGCGCCCATAAATATCGAGGGCAATGACGTCAGAGCGGAACGTCGATGGTGCTGCGAGCGGCGCGCCATAATTTCATAATCAATGATGATGATTGCGCCAGAAACTGCAGTTTGCGTCTGGTTTCCTCGGTTTGCAGACAACAAAAAATGGTCTGCATTGAACTTTATTAACGAGTTTGTACCCATTCAAAACCCCTTTCGTACCATGCATCGGAAAAACGTACCGTACATAAATTTCTAGGCAGTATGCTTCCTTTATGTAAAGCTTGATGTAACGAGCCAGCCTGGGGATATGTTAATTTTTTAAAACATATTCGCTATACAGGAAGTCCCAAAATACTTCCTCCGCAGGCATTTTCCCGTAGAGATTCAATATATGGAATTTGGTACTGAAGACCAAGTCAAGTCGAATGATATACTAGGTCTAAAGAGTTAACGTCATGTCAAGATCACATAATAGGGAAACTCAAGAATGTAGTTTCACACCAGCAGTTGTGGCAGTAGCTATTTGGAAACCAATAAGAATGCGCCTTTAGGTGCGTTTGAATCTAGGTAAAAAAAATCTGGCATTCCTATTGGTTACCACTTAGCTACTGCCACAACTGCTGGTGTGGAACTACATTCTTGAGTTCCCCTATTGCATCATCCGAAATAAAAATCATACATACTGTATGTAAAATTTGTAGAATCGAAACTTACTAAACGAGAATGGAATTAAAAAGCATAAATTTCTAGTTTGAATTAACTCACCTTTATACGTTTCAGATATCCAAAAAGTGCAACACAAACATGTTCTATTACTTTGGGCCGGTTTCACCAACAGAGGTTAAGAATAACCTAGGGTTAACCTACCGTGTAACTTTAGGTTAACCCACCGTCGTAGGCTTCATGTATTTCACAAGCACGGGTTAGGGGAAAAAATGAAGAGAAAGGTTAACCCAGCCAGTAGTCAGGGTTAACCTCGGTTTACGTATAAGGAAAAACAACATGGCGGACACTACAGATGAAGCTAGGAAATTGTGCATGCTACGCCACCTGGTCTCATAGACAGGGGAAGCCAGGATGCGCAATCTGGCAGCTTTGGTCAAAGTTAGTTCCTTTTCTTTCCTCCATTTTTGCTTCAGCAGGTTAAATGGGTTTCATGGGTTACATAACTCTGGGAATATTTCATCAAGAATTAATTGGTGCAACACAAACATTAACCAGAAGATGGAACTGGAGTCACTTATCCGTGTATTACTGAATACAAATGGTGCACATCAAGCTTGTTTAAAATGTTCACTTTCCGTTTGTTTGTTTTTTCATTTAAGCATGCAGTTTTCACTTATCCGGTTTCACTTAACACACAAAACATAGGGCAAAAGTTGAGGGCTTGAACATTTGTTTCAATGATCAGTTCTTTTGTTTTCTGTTAAGAAGGTTTCACTTATCCGACTTCGACTTTACAACCCTCCTAAATTTACAATCCCCCCTTTCCTTGATGCAAATGTTTGCCTCCGCCCCTGACGAAAGTAGTTATCCAAAACGAAATTTCCATTTTTGAAAAGCCCATAGTTTCGAGTGGCCATTTTCAATCGCCCCAATCCCAGTTTCTCCAAATGACCACTCGGTTAACGGGGGATTTCACTTTGAAATGTAGAAACTTGCCAGCAAGCTTTTCGTGCCCTTACCGCGCACATATCGAAAATCGCTAACTGGTTTTGTCTGAAATTAAGCGTTTTATTTCGTAACCTCATTTCGATCGTTTCGCAAAATAGCCCTCGGATGCACTTTTAGCAAATTAAATTTGTGTCGTTTCAATCGTTCCCACTTAAACTCGTCCGCGTTCAGCACTTTGGTGCATTTAGGAACTCTTAGGTGCAATAAACAGTCGTAATGAAAATGCTATGCTCAAAAAGCAATTTCAATTTTCGCCCGTTTAATCCAACGTCATTAATGTACACCATCGGAGCAAACTCCTAATAAAACCCTTTCCAATCATTGCAACATTTCCCAAAATTAATCAAAATTAATAAGTTCTTACAAAATTTCGAACATCGCTCAATTTTTTTGTCAGATGAACCTGAATTATAACGAATTAGAACATGTAATATTAGAATATTAAAATTATGTAACTGAATTATAACATGGGCTAATTTAATGAAAGTTGCAGTTACAGTCGAACCTCGGTAAGGCGAATCTTAAATTTGTTCGTTTAAACGAACAAAGCATTATCTATATATATAAAATAGAAAACGACGCCATTTTGTTTTTGCGGCTAGCCAATCCTATTCGCGAATGTGGCAAAGGTTGTGGTAGCTTAGCAAGTCCGAATGATGATTGGCCGTTCGTGACACACCTCCCCAGGAGCGCGAACTCCGTGGGTAAAAACAAGGCCATAAATCTTCTCTAATTCGGCCCGGACCATAAAACTGTCAAACAGGTTTTCCGACCCCCCTCCTCAATGCGTCCAGGTCATATTGCGCCATCTTTTGGCGATAAAAAACAGCTGAATCTAACTCCTGATCGCATAAAAGGGGTTAGAAAATCAAACAACAATTTTAACCCGGGCAAGGCCGGGTATTACCTCTAGTTTTAATAATAAGATTTAAAAGTTTCATCGAAATTTGGATGAAAACACCTACCCGGCCCATGTATATGAATAGGAAGGTGCTGCCACTTTTATCGGGGGATTTCCCCCGTCATACCATTTTTCCATATTGTCAAAAGTTCGTTTTAACGGAACATACTAACATACTGTACGAAAGCTTGGGAAATAAAATATATTGGTTTTAACCAAACTACGTAACATCCGACTTAGAAATTCATCTTAAGCGAAGAAATTAACAGCATTCGTCCATGTCCTAGGACGGGGACAGGAAATGAGTTTTCGCCATCAGAAATTCGTATTAAGCGAGTTCTTCTTAATGAATATCCAATGTAGTCTGTTTGACTAAGGAAATCAACCTTGGACATTCTTAAAAGCCACAGAAATTGATGCAGGAAACCTAGGAAATCATTGTCCATGATATCCTAATTGTAGGTCACACTTTTCAGAACCAAAAACGGAACTGGAACCACCGCCATTGATCTGTAATAAAAATTATTTGTTTTGAAATCTCACAAGCACATCTTTCATTATAATCCTTCTCAAGTTCTCTAACGGAATATCTTCTCCAAAAGTGCATCCAGTTTGCTTGGCAGTGGCACCGAATTCATCATAGATGGCGCTAGCTTTGCGTTCGAGATCAGCTTTATAGAGTAGCTCCAGATCTTATCGCTGCTAACATAAATGTTTGAAGTATCATAAGCACATGTCTCATCATAATCCTTCACAAGTTCTCTAACGGAACATCTTCTCCAAGGTCGCATCCAGTTTGCTCAGCAGTTGCACCGAGTGCATCATAGATGGTGCTAGTTTTGCGTTCGAGATCAGCTCAATTATAGCTCCAGATCTTATCGCTGCTAACATAAATGTTTGAAGTATCATAAGCACATGTCTCATCATAATTCCTTTACAAGTTCTCCAACGGAACATCTCGCATCCAATTTGCTTAGCAGTTGCACCGAATGCTTCACAGATGGCGCTCCAGCTTTGCGTTGGAGATCAGTTTTATAGTAGTAGATCTAATCGGTGGAGTCGCTGTGGTGTACACACGAGTGGGGGAGGTGGTATAGAAAAATGTCCCCGTCGCCGACTATGGTAGGCTTATCAAGCATCAATGTTGGTCTCAACATAAAGCTGTTTGGTTCATCAACAGCGCTACGGCGCTCCCTCCTGGCATGAATTAAATGCCCCGCAAGTTCATGCAATTTCCGTTTCCCACCTAATACGAGCCGGTGATTGGTCCAAATATTATCGATGGATCGCGTTAATCTTCCTCCAGCCCCCTTTTTCCTCCTTCCTCCGCGTCTTCTGCAGAGCCCAAGAAAAAAGGCAAGTGCAGACGGGAAGGAAGTCGATAAATTAGGTTTTGACAGGCGTTGACACGTTCATTATGCATCGTTCACCTATTAATCATGGGACATTATTACGTTTGGGGGGTACATGGAAAATAAGGCCTGCTTGTCGAGGCTGGGGGGCGGAAGGGGGTGCAGCATCACCACCAACCGACACTCCAGTCGTGAAATTCTCCAGAGTTGCCGCGACATTGCGGCGCTGCAGCAGGTATTTTGGCACCATGATCGTGCTTCCCCTGGTGGTTTCTCGAGGGGGATATGGAGAGGAGGGCGGTTGGCAAACACTGACCACAGCGTTGCTCGCTTGACACCACTGCTTTGCATTTCCAGATTTGGATGAAATATGACGACATGGCCATGGACGAGCCTCGTCGTTCAATCATTCTTCGATGATAAAGAAAACATCCGAAGATGTTTGCGCATTGCTGATCAGGACGGAGAATGGATTATTTTTGGCCTACTTTTTTGCTGGACATCTGCGTCCAAATCCACAAAACGCACGAGAAGCGAATTAGACGTGTACTGATTCCATTATTAAGAGGGTCTACCAGCTGTCCATTCGCTATGGAAATTAAGGCAAAGCCAGTTTTAGGTACACAATAAATATACATGCTGTGTACATGAATATATTTCCTACGTATGTACAGTGTATACATGGTGGGGGCATATGTCTGGGCCTTTTCAAATATGTTTACCGCCTCAGGTGCTAGGTAAAATGTGCTTACATCAGTAAATAGGATGTGATGTGAGGACTCCATGCAGAAGCCATGTTAAACATTACAGTGCAGGCCAATTTCATGGCGCATGCGATTTTAAACGCTAAACCGTAGGAGATAGAGTAAATCCTTGAATTAGAATGTTGGTCAGCGTTGCATAATTAGTGCAATAATAGTGCTTGTGTCATTTATTATTGCTCGCATATCTGACAACGTACATGGTTTTTGGGTGATGTGTGCATCCTTGCATAGCATCTATGCAAGGCAGGAAAGCTCAATCATTCCCCATTAAATAAATGAAATGAACTTGGGATTACAAAGGTTGCATTCTTTTATAGCAGGACCTGACTTCAATGCATTCAATTGTGCAATTGACCAGCCCCTGACGACTTGGTGGTAGCATTCCTGCCTTGCAAAAATGCTATGCAAGGATGCACACATCAGTTCCGCAACCAGGTAC
>JAQGBX010000932.1:0-29021 GCA_034698745.1 Megaphyllum sjaelandicum
AGGACCTCGACCGTGCCATCGACGGGACCGCTACCGCGCCGGCTACGACCGCGTCTAAGGCTGAGCAGGAGGAATGGTGCAAACTCCAGCGTAAGGCTTTGGGACTACTCTACCTTTCCCTGGAGGACTCCGTTCAGGACATCGTTGGTCGGTCCAAATCCCCCTTGGATGTCTGGAACGCATTGCAGGAGACGTACGAGCCTCCTACGCGGTCACACCGAGCTTCCCTTCGCACAAAGTTCCACTCCATTCGCATGGCTCCGGACGAGCCTATGGAGATGTACATCACCCGGGCCCATAAAGCTGCTTTAAACATGTGGGACCTCTGCAAGACCAGGGATGAGGAGGAACTCACTTATAAAGTACTCAGTGGGTATGAAAGGGTATATGCTTGAAATGGATAGAATGTGCAATCGATCAGACCCAGATATACCCGATGCAACAACATTTAAAATATTTATTAGAGGATTGCAATACCCAGTTTGTTGGTTCTTGTCACAGACTTTGAAAGCATTACAGGACAAGTTGGGAAATAAGAATGCATATGAAGTTTATTGCACCGCAAATAAGACAGTAATAGGAACACAACCAAAGTTGGTACCTCCTTTGGGTAGTAGAGAACGCCTAAGGGAAAAGCTAAGATCTGTTCAACGCATATTTTGTACGTGTCCAGAAAATGTTAAAGAAACTGGCCACACAACACTGGTTTGCCCATGTTGGAGTACCGTGCTCCTATTTGAAACCCTCATAGGATGAATAAAATCTTTGAATTAGCAATGATCAAATGAAGGGCAGCCAGGTTTGTTAAGGGAAACTACCAACATTCTGCAAGTGTGACAGAGATGCTTCACTCTTTAAGTTGGGACTCATTGGGCGAGACAAGAAAATTTATCTATTGGCTTATTTAAACGCTTTAATAAACCTTCTAATTCGTATCTTGTGTCCCATATCTTCATGCCAAACAACCGATGTAGAAGTAGGCATAATCATTCTAAACCTCTGACTGAGCTCCTTGCTATTACGGATGCTTACTATTGGTCTTTCTATTTTCAAGTGATTATACAGTGGAATATCCTTCCTGATGATAGTTCAGATTTAATTCAAGTTCAATTTAACAATAAAGACTAAGTCACAACTGATGTGGGAGCTTTCTCCTGAAAATGGGCTCGACTCCCCTACCATATAGCATTTAATTGCTGACTGTAGGGTACTGAGTTGAATTAAATTGAACAATAATTGTGTACTTCAAGAGACGGCAGTATTACTTTGTAAAGTATATTCCACCAAACATGTGAATTTTTAATAAAACATGATAATCCATCAACACAGCTATAATTGAATGAACCAACCCTTCACACTTAATACAAAAACTTAAGGAGCCCTAACAACAAAGTATAGTCAGTTTAAGTCATCCACTTACCATGAAAAAGATGCTACTTTCTTCAGACTGGATGTTAAAGCAAAAACTTCATCTTCATCCAAAGCTTCACCCTTAAAACCAACAAAAAATAAACATTTCAAACATACAATGAACATAATATAAATATCTTCCTATGTAAAATAAAATCTGCACAACACAATCTGCAATCAAACAAACCTTCGCTTACAATTATAGGGTAACCTTAATTCCTTTCCAATTATGGAGTTAACAGATTGTCAAATTATTCGTTAATACCAAAAACGAGACAACACCACAAGGTTCATTTGATGCAGAGCAAAAAAAGAATTCAAAATCAAAAAAGACAAGAATTGACCTATTCACATGGTGTGAATAGGTCAATTGGTATGAGCAGAAACCAGTTGTCACCACGAATGATGTTGATGAAGACCTGGAGAGCGACGATGACACCCAGATGGAATTATTCCACATTAGTGATGCCAAAACCGATGTTGAAAGCAGTGCTTCTGGTTCCCAACACTCAGATTATGATAGTAAAGAAAACTAGATTGGTACTGGTCGATTAATGGTGACCATACATACTCCTAGTTCTTATATTACTTTGTTTACTTGGGCAATACCATAATACAGTAAATACAAATTGGAAAAATTAAATTTAATACCTACAAGTGAATTTTAACATATTCCATATAGTGTACCCGGGTATAATATTTAAATCTCAAATTTGTAGAAACTCCCTTTTTCCGAATAATGTACCTGGGAGTTATTTTCAGCACTGTACAGTAAACCTAATCAACTGATAGGTATGGGGGAGTATTTATTGCACATGCAAAAGATATAAACTCGACAAGGGAAACTCAGCTTGAATCTGACTGCGAACTACAGTAGTAATTTGCAGCACGTACCTCAAAAATAGGCAGAAATTATACTTATTTTCCTTTTACCGGCCAAACGACCTTCCTAAGCACATAGATGAATTTATTTATGCTCTTCAGGCAGTTTATGTCAAAAAACCCCTATAATTATTATTGGGGGTGACTTTGATTTTCCAAGGATTAACTGGGATAATTATGCACACACGCCTGGATTCATGTATATATGATAAGGGTTGGTTCTGAGTTTAAATATGAATTTTTTATGTGGAAAGGCAGGTTAAGTTCGAAGTAAGATGAGTTTTGGGTTGGATTATGACCTATTCTTTGGTAGTGAGTAAAGTGGATGGATTGATTTATTCTTTCGATTATAAGAAGGTTGATCCAGCCACCCAAGGAACAGTCTTTGAGTGCATTTGGCTGCATTTTTCCAGTATTTAAACGTAAGGTGCGTCATGGTGATATTAATTGGGGTTAAGTTGAGTTCTCTGGATATCATGTAGTGAGGTGTTAAAAGGTTTAGATTCCATATTCTGCAGTAAAAGCCCTCCTGGATGCCTTTAAAGGGGTTTGATTTGGACCATGCCCAGAAAACTGCATTGTAAGTTAGAATGGGCAGTAGTGGGCTATTGAAGAGTCTAGTGTGTGTTTCTATGTTATTAAGTTTTTTTATTAATTAAGAGTTTGAGAACGGTTTGCATTTGATTTTTTAATTTGCTGTTACATAATGCGATGTGTTTGGTAAAGGATGTATTACATTGGAAGATTATGTCGAGGTATTGCCAATGTCTAACTATTTCTATGGGTGTGTTATTCCATTTGAAAATATTTTTATTTGAAGTTCTTGTACCTCTTGAGAATATTATAACCTTAGATTGGTTGATGTTAAGTGCAAATTTGTTTGGAATAAGATATTTGGAAAGAGGCTTAATTAATAAACGTAGATCAATTTTTTCGGAAATTAGTATGATGTCGTCTGCGTACATCAGATTAGAGATTCTAGTGGCCATGATATAGCATCCTAAACGTTTAGGAAGATGTGCTGGTAGATTGCTTAAATATATGATAAATAGTAAGGGGCTGAGAGGTTCTCCCTCCAGTACCCCTGATGTTAGTCGGGTGGGATGGGTTGGTCCATCAGAGGCTCTGGTCTCAATTGTTAATTGTGCGTAGAAAGTTGCTATGTTATGCAGGAGCAAGTTGGGAAATCCAAATGTTTTTAGTTTTGCCCATAGTAGATGGTGATTAACCAAGTCGAATGCTTTAGAGAGGTCGGCTAGAAAGGTGTAGGTTGCTTGACCAGGTTGTTTGTTATTATTTTGATTATACTATGTAGTAGGTGGATCTGGTCGTGGGTGCCTTTTCCGACTTGAAAAGCTGTTTGTTCAGGTGGTATAATTTGATTTTTGGTAGCCTATTTGGTTATTCTTTCAGCTATGATGGACATATATAATTTTGCCATGGAGGATATCAGAGAGATGGGTCAGTAGTTATTTGGGTCGTTTGGGTCTCCTTTTTTATGGATGGGGAAAATCAGGACTTGCTTCCATGTATCAGGAAAATTGTGCAATTTAAGAATGTAGTTAAACATTGGGAGGAGAGTTTCAGCTAGGTACGGAGGGGGTTGATGAAGCATATCTGGTATTATCAGATCTTTTCCGGGTCCTTTATTTCTTTTGATTTTGGCTATTGCAGTCTTTATTTCCCGTACAGTGATAGGTTCATCCCATTTAGGTAAGGTTGTAGACTCCGTACTACTGGTTTGGCTTTTGATTTTTGCTAGATAACATTTCAGTTGTTGAAGCGCTATTTTTGCGGGTTAGAGAAGTGTGCCTCCCAGATTTCCCTATTTATAGGCGTGGATTTTTTTGAAAAGTTTCAGTGGAATTTTCCAATTAGGTTCCAGAAATTGGAAGAATTTTTGGGTTTTTGCTGATTTACAGTAGGTTTTAAATTGGGCTTTGGTTTCCTGTAAGTGGTTTAGTGAGTCTGTATTAGGGTTTGCTATAAACAACTGAGAGGCAGCAGTAGTTTCTCTCTTTAGTTGCATGCATGGATTGTTGAACCAGGATGCTTTAGATTCTTTGCGTTTGTTAAGTTGTGGTAATTTAAGGAGGCCTAGTTCGGAGGAGGTAGTCATTAAAAGATCGAGGAATTTCGGGTACTGCTGGGAGGGTGCAATATTTTGAAAGTTAACTGATTGAAGTTTGGTTTTGAGGGTGCGATGAAATTTGGTAGCTGGATGATCACGCCAGATGATCTGGCATGTCAATCCAGCTAACCGTTTGGTTATGATTGGGTAGTGGTCTGAATTGGTAAGCGGCAAAACATTAAATTCTTTGATGAAAGGTAAGCAGAGTTTGTTAATTATGGTGTAATCAAGGATGCTGAATGTGTGTTTATTATAGTAAGTTGGTGCACCCTGCAAATCCCCAGAGGTTCTTTCATTCAGAATTATGAAGTGCATTTCCTCAAGCTTTTCTGTTAGCCATGTTCCCTGTTTATTTATTTTGTGGTCTGATGAACAGCGTCTTTCCATTATGTTTAAGTTAATGTTCACAGAGGGGAGTAAGTTATTGGTTGAAGTTCTTGCGTTGCCGCCCACAGTTATGATAAGAGGGGTATGGTGATTGGTTACAACATTTAGAAATTGGTTGCGGATTTCCTAGTATAGTTATTTGGTTAGTAAACATACCATTACATTGTAGGGTGATGCCAAGATAGGGCCATTGTCTCACTATTTCAATGTTAGAATTATTCCAGGTGATTGTTTTTGGATGAAGTTCTTGTGCCTCTTGCAAAAATGAGAATCTTTGATTTATTGAGATTGAGTGTTAGCTTGTTAGATGTAAGGTATTTGGAGAGTGCTGCGATTAGTGCCCGCAAATTCCTTCTGTAATCTGCTATTAATATTTTGTTGTCAGCATACATTAGGTTGCAGATTGTGTCCAAGACAGAACAGCCTAGGTGTTTGGGTAAGTGTGCCGATAAGTCACTAAGAAATATTATGAATAGTTGAGCACTAAAGGGCAACTGTAGAACCCCAAAAGTTAAACGGGTTGGACTGGTCAGGCCATCAGCCGCAAGGGTTTCGATGGTTATTTGAGCATAGAAAGTAGACATGTTATGAAGTAGTAGGGGAGGAAAGCCTATATCTTTCAGTTTCAACCATACAATCTGGTGGTTAATGGAGTCAAAAGCTTTTGATAAACCAGTAAGAAAAATGTATGTAGCTTTGTGAGGTTGTTTGTTGTCAGTTTTTATGATAGAATTTAAAGGATTATGTGGTCATAAGCCCCTTTGTCTTGTTGAAAGGCTGCCTTCTCTTGAGGGATAATTGAGTTATTATGAGCCCATTTTATTAGTCTATTGGCAATGATGGACATACAGTTTTGCCATAGTGGATATGAGGGACATAGGTCTGTAGTTATTAGGGACTTTTGGATCTCATTTTTTAAGTATATGGATGATTAGGACCTGTTTCCAGGAATCAGGAAAACCGCAACCATAAAGTATGTGGTTGAACATTGGTATCAGAGTCCGTAAAGTAATCTGGAGTTTCACGGAGAATCTCTGGTAAAACTGTCTTTACCTGGTGCTTTACTTGACAAAAGGCGCTTTTGTGCCTGTGTTAGTTCCTGTAAGGTTATTGGATGGTCCCAGTTGTTTTGTGTTAGCAAATTGGCGGTTACATGGACTGATTGTTCTATTTTTTTAAAATATGACGTTAGTTTTTATGTGGTAGTTTTTGTAGTGGGACATATAGGTCCTTAAAAATGTCTTTCCCATGTCTCACAGGTCATGAGCATCTCTTTTTTGTTGTAGGTACGTTTGTATTATCCAATGAGAGTCCAGAATTCTTCAGAGTTGTTTGCATAAGGCTATGAATTTAAGTTTCTAATTTAGGAGGTGCATTTGTGTAAGTTTGTTGAGGTTCATGAGGAATAGCTGGGTTGCCAAGGCTACCTCTCTTTTAGTTTGCGTGCATGCATTGTTGAACCATGGAGCTTTGTTAGGTTTGCCATTTTTGCGAGTTAGTGATTGCTAGCAGGCCAACCTCGCTGGCTGTTTATAGTAGGGTGGCTAGGAATTTTATGTGTCAGCAAAGGGGGGAATAAGTTTATAAATCTCCAGATTTTTAATTTTTTCATGGAGGGTGTTATGGAGTTCCTTCTTTACATGGTTTTTCCAGATTGGTTTAGAATATGATGGGCCCTGTTGTCAGTTAGATTTTTTTGATCTTGTCAAAATGAAAGTTGTGGTAATTCGGAAACAATCTGAATTGGGTAGAGGAAGGGCTTTGAATTCTTTGACTTATGATCGAATAGTTATTGGATGTGGCCCATAATCAAGCAATGTTAAGTGTTTAAAGTTGGTTTACACAAAGAGGGAGAGAATGTCCCTAGGGTTTTATATTATTTGTGTATTTTGTATGCCTTTGTCCCTTTTTAGTTCCATTTTTGTCTCCTAGGATAACCGTGCATTCGTATCTACGTACATGTAGGAATTTTTTTTAAAAGAGGGGTAAAGAGGGAAAAGGCGTGTTCTACAAAATAGAAGTATTCAGATTTCAGCGATTTTTGACGCATTCAGCTTTTTGCAAGGAGAAAGGGGATGGTTCAGATTTAAGTCGAGGAAAGAAGCAAGCGTAATTAGAAACTGCAGAATAGCAAACCTTCATTAGGAAACAAAAACCCTGTCACTGTAACAGAAAAAAGGGGAAGATTTCAAGAAAACACAGCTATGATAATATGCATTGTATCAACTTCCTGTTCATTTTAAATTCCCTTGACATCAGTACTAGATCAAAACATTGGGACAACTGCTTAGAAGCTTGATCACTATTACAGGAGTCAGTGGAAGACTTGGAGCATGTTTTACAGAATTATACAGTGCAACTCCCCACCCCCCTCAACTGGTCCATTGGTACGAAGTTAGCATACCCGCCATTTTGGGCTTGTAGAGCCACATGTGACCAGAGAAAATGAACCATCTTAACAATGACACTTCTCCTGTGGTTGGATCTTCGCGACCACACAATAACTGAGATAGAGAGATGTTTTGTTGCACACAAGCAATCCTATTGTCCCAATCTGGTGATCTGCATTATTAGGTATTATAGGCCTATCCGAGAGTTTAGCGTTCCATCTGATCTTTGGGTAACTGTGGGAGGGATTAGGGTTAAATGAGGTGGGCGCATTGCTGGTAATGGTTGTGATTATTGGGAAGTGGTCTGAGTTTGTGAGTGGGAGAATCTTTAGTTCAAAGATATGTTTTAGCATGGTTTTGTTTACTATGGAATAATCAAGTACGCTGTGTGAGTATTTGTTTTGGAAGGTTGGAGCCCCATGGTAATCCCTATACAATCTGCCATTTAGTATAAAGAGATGTTCCTTTTCTATCACAAACAGTAGCCATTTGCCTTGTGGGTTCAGTTTTTTATCCGATGAGGCACGTGAGTTGTTAATGAGAGGGTTGGGGATATTTACAATGATGTCCGAGTTCAGCTCAGTGGTGCGGGCGTTAAAGTCGCCCATTATTATTAATGGTAGGGGATTCAAGGAGCTAACTAATTCCAGAAAATCATTTTTAGGTGATTCTCCATATTGTTGGGGAGGTATACTACCAGCAGGGTAAAATTTAGATCACCTGAGATGGAATTGAGGTTAAGGAGTATCCAGTGATCTTCAACAATGGTGGGGTCCGTAGTTTGGAGCTTGTTGTAGTCTAGGGCCACCATTAATCCCCGATACTCGACCTCGGTTTTTGGTTTTAATTGCTGGGGCATAGATGTATTGAAATTTGTTGGATGGTAGGGATATGGCAGAGGTTGACCAGGTTTCTTGGAGGCATATGATATCGTAATTGCATATTTGGTTGGCTGTGACATTACCCCGCAGTAAGGATTGGATTCCAAAAATATTCCAAGAACAAATTAGTAACGTGTTTACAGTTTGGGGCTGTGTGTGCGGTTATTGGTTTTTTGTGGGGTCGTGGAGTAGTTCGGTGGTTGGTTAGCTGGAGATGAGTAGATCATAGGGGGATTGGTTCGTTTTTGAGGTTGGTAATAGAGTGTAGATGAGAAGGGGGTTTTAGTATAACAAAATTGTTGGGAGATGCAGTTTGCATCGGTTGGCTGGAGGTCATTTCATATTGTTCAAGGAGTGTCCAGGTAGGGTTAGGGGTGATCAGGCTGGTGTTTGGGTCGATCGTGTATTTGGTCCCATCAAGAAATAGATGGCTTTCTACTAGTTTTGCTTTTTGGTGGTTTCCCTTGAGGTGCAATAGGTGGGGCAGTAGCATTTTCCTTTTGATTAGTGTCTGTTTGCAGTAGCTGTGCTCAAGTGCCAGTTTGGAATATTCGGGTTTGGTGAGTAGCTGTGAGATATTCTTGATGAATTGTGAAAAGAAAGTGTCGTGGTCTTGACGGTGGCTAAATTTTATAATTGTTGGAGGGGAAGGGCGGTGGATTAAAGGCATCCTAGTGGATGGACTGCTTCAAGTCTTGTTGCTTCCGGGTTTGGCATATTTATTTGTGTAAATATCTGTCTGACTTGTTGTTCCTACGTTTTTTCTGGTGGGGGTGGAGGGAGGCCAAAGATAATACAGCTCTCCCGTCTCAAGTAATTTTCTATATCTTCCAGTTTAATGGTTATAGAGCTTAGGGTGGACTGAATGTTTTGGTCTTGGGGTGGGGTGGGTTATTGAGTTTGAATTTTATTGATGTTATTCTCAATTGTTTTTAATCTAGTCTCTGTTGTAGCTTGGTATTGTGATAGTGACTCGTGGATATTTTGTATTTTCGATTCTATTGAGGATAGTAGGTTGGTAATAGAGTTGGGCATGTCATTAAGAGCTTTCTCTTGTTCTATTTGTTTTTTTGAGATTGCCTCTACTTGGGTGAGGATTCTATTCATAGAATCACCTTTCTGTTAGAGCCGGGGATAGCCTTGTGAGGGGCTTGTGTCGACTGCTTGTCTCTTTGCCGGGTTTAGTGATATCGTTAGTGGTCGAATTTTTGGGTCTAATTCTGCGTTAAGCGCTTTCGTATCAGCAGGGTTTGAGTTAGACTGCGAGGATGTGCGTGTTTTAGGGGGCCTGGGTTGGGCTCAATGCCGGCGATTAACAGAAGGTTTGTCACTGTTGCGCTATAATGGCGGTTCAGTTTTATAGTATCCAGCAGAAGGGGCTGATGATTCGTGCACTCATGGTTTAGATGAGTGTTATTGTGGTGGTCGTTGTTGCATGGGGATTGATTCCCTGGTGTTTAGTTCAGCTCCTTTCGGTGGTTAAGGTTGGAAAGTAGCAATGTTAAGTAATATATTCAGTTTTACCTGCTTATAGGCCTATCAATCAAATGCAATTAATGAAATTGAAAATCAATAAAACTTCTACCCAAAATTCCTTACATGGTATGCATTTTTGTTCATGCTGCTGTCAATAGAGTTTATGGCAGCTCTCAACGTAGACAATTGTTGGGTTTGAAACAAAGTTCATTATCTTTTGTCATACATTGGAAATTATACTGCAGGAATGGTTCCAAAAGTGCATTTATTTCTTGATTGTGATAAATGGTTCACCAGTCAAAGAGTCAAAACTAAATATCACCACGCATTTGAAAATATCAGAGAGCCTTTACAAGAAAATTGTAACCATGGGAAGTCATCAAAGCATTACCATTATCGGTAGACTCTAAAGTTAGAAAGTGACGTTTGAGATGTCAGTGTTTTCAAAGCATCTTTTTCGTTTCATTTTTAAAATTAAATGTCTAAAACTGTAAAATTATTACCTACCGCAATATATGAAGTATGTGAATCCTCCATTGCCAAGACATATTTACTGACGAGCATGTCGATCAGGGTACTCCTACCAATTTCACACCTGCTGTGAATGGTATATTCTTCTGAGCACAGCACTTCATAAGTTTTAGCACATGCATCAAGAACCTTTTGCCATAAAAGAAATAAGAAATCATTTAAGATCAGCCAGATTGGAACATTTACCATGAAATTATTTCGCAAATATAAAACAAATTCTTGAAATAATAACCAAACAATGAAACAAGTATTTTCGATTTGGCATATAAATGGGAAAAATATCCTTTCCATAGAGCATTTTTGCACTAGTTATGGCGTTATCATATATATGTACCTCACAATCTGTATGCTTCTCTACTGCATCATTTATCAATTTCAACAGCATATCAAGGCTCTAAAAAACAGAAACGCAACAGTTCATAATATTTTCATAAATTGCAATTTGGTTTCTTTAAAAGTTATACTCACGTTTTCCTGCCGACTTGTAGTATAAATTTCAAGGTCAAAATACTGTGGTATAATCATGAGATTAGCGATTTTTTCAGGGTCAGCAAGGTATTTGTTTAAAAGATGAGGCAATGAAACGATAAAATGTTCCGTCAACTTCACTTTGTCATCCTGAACTTGTTTTGCTTCCTTGGCAGATAATTGCTGCAATACATTCAAAATGATGTTAATTAGTATACATGTACATGCCATTAAATCACACAAAATAATCAGGCATTAGAAGATCATGTCTACAGTTTTACTGAAAACCAACTTGACGGTATTGGTTTTCAATACATGTATCTATACAGAGTGATTCCTAAAGTCACTTCTCGGAGAAAAAAAATTATATCTTTAAAATGGTAACAGTTGCGAAGATAATTCTTTCTATTAACTTTAAGAGTTCTCTATGAGCTGTCTGGAAACCATTTTCCCTGCGACCTTTAATGTCACGTTCAAGGTCGTCCATGTGCTAGGTCAGCGCATTTTGCAGATGTCAGAAACCGCTGCAAATACGTTAAAATGTAAATTAGGACGTTGTAGGGCGATGCCTAAATAGTATAATAAAGTTGCTTTTAAATTGTTTTGAACATAGCACAGTGTTCCAGAAATTTTCTTCTCCACAATTTACTCCATACACACTTAGGCTGCACTGCATGACACCAAAGCTTTGTGGGCTGCATAAAATAAGACCTCAAACCTTCTAAATTGTTGATCATAGCTGTGTGCTGAGGCAATTTTATTTCATTTAAAGATATCAAAGTTCAATACTGTATTAAGGAATGGGGATAACAATTTATTCATTGCTTATGAACAATGCATTGTCTCTAATGCAACATTTTAGATGTGATGACCACTGTACCCACAGTGGTGGCGATATGGTCCGATATGAGTTGAACACACCGTTTATTCGTACCCAATGGGGTATTGACAGTACTACTGGGCCACCGTTTGGGCCAAAAACACAAGTTGAACTTACAGCAAACTTAAGGTGGCAGCTTGCCACAAACAAAAAGCAAAATAAACAAATGCTCATACAGAGCTTAAAAACGCGAACAGCGCAAACCCTCATCCGGGTCGACGCCAAGGATTCACACGGGAAAAGCAGCTCAGAAATGTCCTCTGATTGCGGATACAACTGTCATCTGACTGCCCCAATCAGATGAAATCCTTCCCTTTTTATATGGCTAGATGACTGGACTTTCATCTGCAGATCTGTTGCCACATCCTGGCACGTGGACAGGTGGACCTTGATCCTACTAGAATCTTCTCTTCTTGCATAACAAACTGGACTCTGGTCCCAACAGGAAAAACAATCATGCTTCGCATGGAATGCAGGTTCAAGGACTACCGGTCCTGACACCCCCCTTCTTATTCGAGAGCACTTCTGGGCGAAGGCAACCTTAACGATAAAAGAGTAAAAATTTCCAAAAATATCTTAATTAAAATCATGTAAAACATCAAAGCCGCCAGCAAATCAGTAGTCCACGAAATAAAATAAAGTCCTTGGTATCCTGCGCCCTCCGTAAATTTTTACTGCAGTTCCCTGATTCCCTTGCTGTTGTTTTAATGCATCTTGACAGTCCGCTGTCGGACAATGAATTTCCATTAGTAAACACGGCAGGAAACCATGCATCAACTGAACCGGTGGAAATTTCAGTGATGCTTGGGTCGCAAAATTATAGGCACTGATCGCATCTTCCAGTTTCGAGGACCAATCCCTTCCCAACTTGTTTGGGTCCATCATTGTCCGCAATTGTGGAACAATTATTTGTATGGTACATTCCGCCAACCCGCCCGCTTGTTAGTGATATGGTGTGGATGTCTGATATTGTACGCCATTTTCCTCCAAGAAAAATTGAGACTTCCTGCTCACCTGTGGACGTCCATGGTCCGAGATTAAACATCTTAATGCTGTAATACATACTCCATACCCTGATCATACTTCTATATTCATCCTCAGCGGAGGGCCAAGCATAATTTCCTCACCCAACTGGACATTCTTTAAAAGAGTACAGATCACAAGTAATTTCAAACAAGGTGGCCATACTGTTGTCCTTGCTAATGTTAAGGGAACCATAGTAATCTTTATCATTGGGCGCTCCTGTTTCTGGTCCGATTTAATACGACGAGATACATCTGGTAGTTCCACCAAATCAGCCAAAAATCTTCCTTTGCAACTTCAACTGAAATAGTGGCCCTATCATCATTGAATCCAACCATCCGCTGTCCTCCATTTGCCATAGTCAATGTCCCGCTCGGTCGATCCTGTAATCCAGATGCACTAGCCGTTACTGCCAATGGTGGTATCAGCTCCAGCTGTACTCCCTCTAATGTCTTATTTGCTGATTTATAGACTTTATGAGCATCCTCCATAACTCCCAGCTTATCCCACAATTCTTGCAACGGCTTTAGGTAATTGTGAGATAAGAGCCACTGCACTGGGTATTGCAGACCTCTAATCAAGCTTTTAAACTTCTGGCATCTCAGGGTCCGACCAATGACATTTGGCTTTCATATCAATTTGAATTTCCTCCCATACATGTGAAGCAAATTGTATGCTCCGAAAAGCCCTTCTCAGCTCCCTATGTAGTCCATGCCATGGGCCTCCTGCATCGCGTAAGGTAGGCCACAAAACCATTTGAAAGCAGTCCCCTTTAGATGTATGCAAAGGTAAAGTGCCCCCTCCGCTTTTGGAACTCCTTGAGCCCTTACTGCACCTTTAAATTCGTCCAAAAAGGTATCTACATCTTTTATTCCATCAAATACTGGCATACTCTCATACAATCTTAGGGATGGTGGTACCCTTGGCCTATGTGTCGTTTGTCCCGCGTTGGTCCACTGTGGACCCATTTCCGGTACATATGGCCTCTGAGAAATCATTGGTCCTATAACCGGAACGTCCTGTTGTATGTTCTCCCCTTTAACTTTAGGTTGAGGATATTGTCCCTCTGGAAAATTCATCCTCCATAGTGCTAGCATAAAAGGCATTGGTGCACTCAATGGGTGTCAGATTGTGGACTGTACTGGATACAGAGGAATTCCATATTCCTGCTTCACCACTTCCAGCACCTGCCAGAATGGTGATTGAAGTGGGTACGGGGGAACAATCTGTTCTAGTTTAGGCTCCTCTACTACTTCCTGCAACTTTTCCACTGGTTGATGTAGTTCCTCAATCAACACAGCCGCTCTGGCCCGAAACTGCGCCGCTTGATTGGCTTTCACATTTCTAATCAGAGATAAATCAAGTCTGGCTAATGCTGCCTGCAACTGCTGCACTATGGTCTGCGTGTCCAATTCGGCACTATCCGTGGTTCCAACTGGAACAGTCTTCCTCGGGGGTGAACTCAAGGTGTCTCGGGAATCAATCGCATGTCCACCATGTGATGACCACTGTACCCACAGTGATGGCGAAAGGAGCGATTAAAAAACCAAGGAGCGGCTGGTGTTGAGGGCTGACACACTAAAAATACAGTGATGCAAAGTGAAAAACAACCGGTGGACGACATGGCAATTGAGATACCAGTTAATGTTGTAGAAATGCAAGCATTGGTAACAGCTTCAAACAGCATTATCGAGGTTGGATCCATATCTGGTGGGTAACCCAGAAGAAGAGCACTCAAGGCAATTTCGCACAGGCATGGCAGAATTGATAACAATGTTACATCAGCCAGGACATAAGGAATAGAAGCAGCAAGTTATTGAGGAACAGAAACAGGAAGCAGAGGTGCCTCCGTATTCACCATAAAAACCATTTCTGCAAACAACAGATAATGCGACATAGGAAGTTGGAGTACAGGTGTACTGTGCCCCAGTACCAATGATGTTACCACCATGGAATTTCGGTGGTTTAAAAGGAACATATTGTGCGCCGGAAGTTAAGGCAGAAAATCCATATCAGGGTCTCCTGGGGTGCCGCCCACTAACTATTCAGATGCTGTACATCCCACAGATGGGTCCTGGTTGGAACAACGGAGGACAGAGCATGTTTGAACCATAGATCCTGTCTTTTGTAAGACCTTTTTGCAGTATGCTGGTCCTTGATGGAATTAAGGATCTAGAAACATTTTTGGATGAATTCAAAGAATCTGTGAGAGCACAGGGAATTCCAGAAGTGGAGGGTGTGTTACCTTTATGCACTCATTTAAAGGGGACAGCTTTCACCTGGTTTTGCTGATTAGCATATGCACTGCAGGAAGCACCATGGCACATTCTACAGAAGGAGTTGCATAAAGCATTTCAGAGTGTGCAGTGTGCTTAGCATTGATGGGACGAGATTCAAACAAGACAACGTCCAGATGAACCAGTCCGGGGATACATGATTGAGATGGATGGAATGTGTCGTCAGTCGGATCCCGATATGCAAGAGGTAACAAAATTTAATATCTTGATTTAGGGACTTCAATATCCTGTACGATGGTTTCTGTCACACAATTATCTGAAGACCGTGCAAGTATTGTGGAATAAAGTAGGAGATATGGAGGACGCATATAAAGCTTCTCGAACAGCAAGTAGAACAAAGGGTGGAAACCAGCCGGAGTTGGTACCACTATTAAATGTGATGCCGGATACAGCAGCTTCACAGGATCAGCGACCAAGAGCAACTAGTGTATGGAGTGGTCGCGGAGAGTGGTCTCTTGGTGGTTATGAATGCCAAGAGAAAGGCCATATCCAAAGGGACTGCCCACAATGAGGAGAGATGGTTAGGAATCAGGTGAATGCCATACAGGAAATTAAAGGATCCAGGCCAGTAAGACTTGAGAATAAAGCATACTTTGATCAACATTCGTATTAAAGTATCGGGAAAATTATCTGTATCATTGTTGGATTCGGGAACTGATTACTCCTTGATGTCAGTGGATGTTTTCTCGGGGCTAGGGATGCCATGTGTCACAATGGATTTTGAAGTAGATCCAATAGCAGATGCTCACGGTCGGTCATTAAAGATATCGGGACAGGTGGATGTCCCTGTGATGATGTTAAGTCGATCTTTTTGACATTGATTTTTGGTGGTTGATTTGCCTTGACAAGTGGCGATTTTGGGATTGGACTTCATTTATGGAAAAGGTTTTGTGTTCAGTGCAGGAGACCGGTCGTATGCTTCAATAATGATAGGAAAACAGTGTTCCATATCTCGAATGTAACGAAGGAAGATTTCCTGGCCGGAACGATCGAGTTGCCAGAGATTTCGAGGTTGATGAGAGGGAAACGAGCAGGCAAGACCATTATCGAGGATAATAACAATACCATTGGACCAGGGGTCGGCAACCTTTTGAGACGGAAGAGCCCAAAAGTTATAATTTACAAAATTTCCCAGTTTTTAAAGAGCCACTAACAGTTTTGTTTCAATATTATGGTATTTGATTAAGATGGAACTGGAGAGCCGCGTCTGGACATCGAAAGATGTCAAGATTTTTGCCCTTACAGCCATAATTATCAACAAAGATATCAACTAGACCTGGTGCCTAGTGACACTTGGGGACTCCCCCTTAAGGGATTTTTTACTCGACTGTTTAGAAGATTAGGAGTGCCGAAACAGTTAACGTCGGACCAGGAATGTCCTCAGATGAGTGGACAATTTTGCACGTTCATGAGGGAAAATGGTATACAACATTGAACATCGACTCCATATCACCAGCAAGCAGAGGGGTTGGCAGAACGAACAATCCAAACAATTGTGATGAGATTAAGGACGATGATAAACCCTCAAAAAATGGAAAAAGATTGGGCAATGAAATTGGACAGTGCAATTACGGCTTATACTTTTGCGACCCAAGAATTACTGAAGTTTACACCTTTTCAGTTGCCCTTTTACCCTGCCACAGTTGCCACTACACAATCATTTCCCAGTGGTGGAATATGAATATGTATTGGAACAACAGGCAAGGAGTCGGGGAACTGCTCCAGAAAATTTCAGGAAAGCCCAGAGTGTGCAGAAGAACCAATTTGATAAGAAAAGGTGAACAAAAAAATTTGAAATTGGGGATGAAATTTAAGTACGAGATCTAGTACCACCGAGATTTGGCCAGGGGAAGTTTAAAATCACTGTATCATGGGCCTTAATAGATAACAGTGAAACCATCGGCAATAAACTATACGTTTAAAGATACGCAAAAAGGAACCCTGATGTTCTCAACTCTCAATATTTAAACACTCACTTTTATAATTTTTTTTCAAATAGAACTTGGACTTTAAACCACATTTAAGGAAACAGGTAAGTAATCTGAAGAGCCTGTAAGTAACATCTTTCCTCACAATTACAAAAATAAACTTTACTAAGCCTCGCTATAGAAGGGCAAACAGCCCTTGAAGCGTCTCTCTCAGTCAGTCAACAACATATGCTTGTGGTTTACGACGATTGGCAAAGTATAGAAAATACTTTGCTGATTTGGTTTATAAAATACAATATGACTACATTCTTAACACTGTGATTTTGAGATTTTAGGCAGAGAAACAGTCTGCTCTCGTAGATTTCGCACAAGAATGCATGCAGTTGCTAAAAGTTGGGGATTTAAACAGGGTGAGCAGTTATCAAGTGTAGCCAAAAAAATATATATACTGTATATCTTTAACACTAAGATAAATTGATTTATAATTCCTGCACATGTCCACTATGGGCTATTCTAAAATAATATTGTTCATGACCTTGGACAAAAAGTCATGGTCCCTCTCCCCCCTGCATCGGACAACTTTGCTGATTCAATATGTCAAAAGCAGTTAGAGATGGAGCTTTAGTTTCAATTAGAAAGTTGTAGAGCATGGCCGAATTAGTCAAATAAAAATGGTTTCATATTTTTTTAAAGCGAACGACAACGAAGTAGAATTTGTTGTTTCTCTGTGAATGAATAGCACAATCAGGCTACACTGCATGGCACCATAGCTTTGTGGATTGCCAACTATCTCGATGCATTTAACACTGTGGTGAAAGCGCCATGTTTGGTCAATGTTTGATTTTTTGATTCGCAGAATCGGAATGAACCTTGGCAATTCGATATACTGATGAATATCCAGGATTTGATCACGTGGCTTGAATCTTCAAAATAAATTTCGCATATATTTTGTCATAATTGCTACATTGTACCCAAATCGAGCACAATACAACGTTTTTATCTGATTACCCGTATTATAATTAAGTCAACTGATCAAAATGACGTTGCAATCACATATTTTAATCAGTTTTTAAATAAGATTTCATACGAATCTTGAGCATTAATCAAGAGCACGAGGACATTGCGTGATTAATATGATTATCATTGAAATCCGATAAGATAAGACATTCATCAATCGGGGGATAAATCGATCCAGGGACCTAGGTTACGTGCATTTATCCAAATTAATGGTGTATTTCATCATTGACGCACCCCCCCCCCCTCCCTCCCTCAAACTTCATCTCCTTCAATCCCAATTTATCAGGTTCCCCCTGAAATTTCTTTTTCAACCTTCCTTACTTTTTCAAATTTAAAAATTGCGTTACTATTGATAATGCCAAAATTGGCATGTCATTGTTATCCACAATTTTGCAAAATCAACATAGTAGAATTTCAGTATTTTGAAAAATTTACTGATGACAATATTTTGAAATTATCGCAGAAAACATTTTGGGTTCGTAATTGAAAGTTTCGGCACTTCGACACAAAAAATTGAACAAAAGTACGATAAAAAATAACTACTTAATATTTATAATTTAACTCTTAACTGAATAGGCTATAGAACTACGAATAAAAAGAAATGTTTGGTTAAGAAGTTCCGAAGTCTCGCTACAGTTGTAATTGTAATTCGGGTGCTACAATTGTAATTGTAATTCGGGTGCTAAACCCATGATCCGTAATCTCAGAAATTAATCTCAGATATTACTCACTGGCATAACGTGGTTCTGATCACAAAATACATGTAGTTTGATCAACGTACGTGTATTTTATGAATATCATCAAAATCAATTTCGATAAGGCCATTATCGGCACAACGATAAAACGTACGATGCATCTATCACCACATACATGCACAATGTCCATATATTAATACTTTCGTTTTAAAGAGGTTTTTTTACACAGTTTACGAAGGTAAATAAGTAGACGTGATAATTTTAAACCATTTAAAAACTTTATTTTCTGCCCCTTCCCCACGTTTCGTGTATTGCTCCCTAGATGGGGCTTAAAAATTTTAAATTAATGCGGGAAATATTTATTTCAAATTCACATATTTTACCAATTACAAGTTACGACATTTTCAAATATTCAATGCTAAATTTTTTAATATTTGCACAATTTTCATAAATCAATATCATAAAAATTTCAAGTTCAACTGAACAATTTCGCAAAATTTTCAAATTTCACAGGTTAATTTGCATAATCTCTAATTTGAACATGTCAATTTGAAAAAAAATTTAAATTTCACAAATTGTTACGTAATCTTCAAGTTTCACAGGTAAATTTCAATAAAATTTCAAGTTTCATAGGTTACATAATCTTTAAGTTTAACAGGTCAGTTTCAGTAAATTCTCAAGTTTAACAGGTCAGTTTCAGTAAATTCTCAAATCTCACAGGAATTGATTTGACTCAACAAAAAAAACTCATAAAAAAAACTCACCCAACAGGTAAACTCACCCAAAATAAATTCACCCAAAAGGTGAACTCACCCCGGAAAGCATAGAAGCTATGCAGGGAAACGCAATTTCATCCCAGGTTTCAATTTAAATATATTGTTGCCAGTTTAGGTTAGGTTAGGTTAGGTTAGGTTAGGCCAGCGGGGGTGTGGGGGCCGCAGTCCCCCTCAGTGGGGGCGTGGGGGTCGCAGGCCCCCGATGTGGGAGTATGGGGGCTGCAGGCCCCCCCTGTGGGGGTCCGAGGGGGGCGTGATCCCCCCTTGAAGGGGGTTTGGGGGCGGAGCCCCCATTTATCTGATAAAACATACAAAATTTACAAACTGTTACTGACGTTTCCCTGCATAGCTTCTATGCTTTCCATATAAAACACAAGTACCGATTTTTTTTTTGAGTTAGTTTACTTTTGGGTGAGTTTTTTTTGGGTGAGTTGCACCGGAATCAGTTTCCCAAAATTTTAAGTTTCACAAGTTAATCTTCAAGTTAATCTTCAAGTTTATCAGGTCAATTTTACAAAATTTTCAAGTTTCACAGGCGAAGTTTATTTAAATTTTTAAGTTTTACAGGTTAATGTTGAATCATCTAAAAGTTTCACGTGGAAATTTTCTCAAAATTTTATAGTTTCAAGACTATGTTGCAAAATTTAAAGCAGATAATTTTTTCTTTTCTCGTATTGAATAAATTTACCAAAGTTTAGGGGTTTTGTTTGCGAGAGAACACAAAAACGTATCCTGTGGATGCTGTTCTGTTGCCCGATCGTCAAACAGGAATACTATCATTACTATGGCACTGCCTGTTATTTAAAAAACTGAAACCTTTCAAGAATAACGATCGGATTTTGCGGGCAGTTGCTGGAGAACGTAAGGAAAACTCGATGAATCTCTTGAGAAGGAGGTGAAGACACAGTACCATTGAACATATCGAAATACGCCAATGATCTGGTGTCGGTAATAACAATAGTGGCAAACGGTGGGTTAGTTTCACTGTCCAACCGAAACAACAGCTCCGTGGCCATGCCAGAACCGCAGAAGGCCGCCGCTTCTACTTTAACCGCGGTGGCTCGTCCACTGGAGAAATCCATACTGTATGCTAACAACGCATCCTGTTGCTCTACAGCGATAACATCACAGTAGCTCTCGGTGTCCCTGTGTACGAAGCGTTGATAAAAGTAATCCATTATTTCGTTATAAGCGAAAGCATCCATCGCATTTCCATCATCCCCTACTCCAGCAATCTGTTGCTCAGCATAAGAAGCCCGAAGAAGACTGTCTTCATCTCCATCCAATTCTCCAGCTGTCGATGTGCCAAAAAACTGAAACTTGTTAACAAAGAGGTAAATCGGATCGTTGCTGGCGAACGTGAAGAAAACTCTGTGAACTTCCTGTGAGGGAGCGGGCGATACTGGCACAGAAAAATTAAAATACGTGGATCCAGTATCCGTCACCGCGACCGTGGACATGGGTGTTGAGGTCTCGGTGTCCAGATGAACGTTGATTTCCGTAACAACACCGGGGCCATAATTGGCACTAACCTCAATTGTAAGCGTCTTGGCGAGTTTACTGGCAAAGTCGAGGTTGTACCCAAGCGCTGTCCTCGAATCATTGACAATTGCGGGAGATTGCGGGCATGCTATCGTAATGTAACGTTGGTACATGGTATAACTGGGAGCTAAGGCTTCGAATGCATCGTAAGCATTTCCGTCTTCATTTGTGGTGGCATTTGCTAAGCCGATGACAAGTGCGAGAGATAGCAGAATTAGCTTCATGGTTCTAGCTTCTTCGAGTTTGCTATGATCAATTTTTAATCGTGGCCAACTACTAAATACAGCCTGTCTTGCCAGAGCAAGCATTTAACATGTAGATTTAATGATAGCCTCGTATCATCGTGACGTTTGCGATTGTCTCAATACCAAGCATCTACCAGAAGCGATGATTATCGTAGTGATAAATTTCTATGAAATCCATAAGAGTTATTATGAATTTCAGATTTGTTTTTCACGCTAAGATTAGTTTATAGATAAGTATGGTTGTTATGGGTAAAAACAAATGTAGCTATTAATACGAAGATTGAGAGGTAGTTTATAGTGGGGCTACTGTTCTAATAGTGAATACGTTCAAACAGCTCATTCGTAATTATAGATTTCAAGATTGTACTTATCCAAAGTAATCCAAAGTAATCCAAACTATATAGTACAGATTTAGGGTCCTTTTGTAGAACAACAATTTGGGGTGCCTACGCAAGTTGAATTTACAGGTAGGCGGCCTAGGTCAAAAAGCACAAACTTTGTAGATATTGATGATGACTGTTATGTTTTCCTCTAATTAGGTTGAAATTAGAATAATTGAATAATAACAACATATGCTTGTGGTTGACGACGATTGACAAAGTATTGAAAATACTTTGCCGATTTGGTTTAGTAAATACCTTAAGAATACATTCTGAGCACTGTGAGTTTGAGTGTTTGGGCAGAGTAACAGTCTGCTCACGTAAATTACTCATAAGAATGCATGCAGTTGCTAAAAGTTGGATTTATATATGAATCCCCCTGGCCATGTGTTTTGACCTTTAATGTGTGCATCCTCCAATGAGGATGCTTACAGAAAACATTCCTGTGTTACACCTTGAAAGTGCTACGTCGTATGCTACACAGGTTTGCTACGGTAGTGCTATGCTGCCAAGCCATCTACAATGTACATGCACAAAGTCAAAATTATAATATTTTTGTTTTAAAGAGGGTTGTTTTTATGTGTGACTTTCACATTTTCAAATTTCCAGCGTGATAATTTTAAACGAATTAAAACGTTATTTTCTTCTCCTCCCCCTCCCCCCCATTCTTCCTTTAGTGTATTGATCCCTAGATAGAGCTTTTTAAATTCCAGTGATTTATTTTCACAATGTGCGATATATTTTTGAATTTCAAATTAAAATCTATAACCAATTACAAAATTTCCCTAAAGGTCAATTTTACACAATTTTCAAAAAAAATTCTAATCAAGTTACGACATGTCCAAATATACATTGGTAATTTTTTAATATTTGCACAATTGTTGTAGATCAATACCATACAAATTTCAAGTTCAACCGATCAATTTCAGAAAAAATTTAAACTTTCACAAGTTAATGTTGCATAATCTTCAAGTTTTTAACAGGTCAATTTCACAACATTTTTAACTTTTACAGGTGAAATTTGCCAGAAGGGGCTGTGACCCCTTAGAGCATTAAAGCATTCTTCTTCTTCTTCATTGGTAAATTTACCATAGTTTAGAGGTTTTGTTTATTGATAGATCCCTATACCTTTTTTTTTTTAAATTCGAGCTAAATTAAAGCAAATTCGCAAAAGAACACAAAAAATGTATCTTATGGAGGCTCGACTTCTGTTGCCCGAAAGCCAAACAGGCATACAAGGGCACTGACTGTTACATAGAAAAATATAGATAGTAAAGACTAATGATCTCATTTTGCGGGCAGTTGCTGGAGAACGTAAAGAAGACTCGATGAATCCCCCTAGAAGGAGGTGAAGACAAAGTAGCGTTGAAAAAACTGTAATTCTCCAGTGATCCTGTGTCGGTAAAAACAATTGTGGCGATCGGTGGGTTAGTTTCGCTGTCCAAATGAAGAAACATCTTCGTGGCAATGCCAACACCGCAGAAGGCTGAAGCGTTTATGATAAACGTTGTGGCTCGTCCAATGGAGAAATCCACACTGTATACCACTAACGCATCCTGTTGCTCCACATCGATGGCACAGTAGGAGCTGTCCATGTGTACATAGCGTTGATACAAGTAAGTCATTGCATTGGTCGGAACAAAAGCATTCATCGCATATCCATCATCCCCTTCTCCAGCAATCTGCGGCTTGGCATAAGAAGCCTTAAGAAGACTGTCATTATCTCCATCCAATTCTCCAGCTGTCGATGCGCCAAAAAATTGAAACTTGTTAATATAGATGTAAATCGGATCGCTGCTGGCGAACGTGAAGAAAGACATTGCTTGGATAGCCAAATGCACGCGCAGCTTGGAGCCTACGCTCGCCACGCTTACCACGCTCTTAGTGGACACCCAGCTTTAGGGGCGAAAGTGTAGCACGGTCATTGGTTTGTTTATTACAGGAAAGCAAAACAGTTATGGTGGATTCGACAGGTCCAAAAAATCTGCGCTGGAGGCTACAAGGTGAGGCATAAGGGTAGGAGCACAGTGAAACTTCTAAGTAAGAAAGTTAATTTTTTTACCACTAGCGCTAACCAGCGGCACACAATTGGTAATGTATTTAAATTACCAATTGTTTGCCCACTGGTTGGCGTTAGTGGTAAAAAATTAACATTCTTACTTAGAAGCTTCACTGTGCTCCTACCCTAAGTCTGTAAAGTATTGTTGCGCCTGCTGCCTGCAAAGTGCTGATTTAACAGAATTTTGCCTTACCTTGTAGCCTACG
Source organism: Megaphyllum sjaelandicum (assembly GCA_034698745.1). Lineage (NCBI taxonomy): Eukaryota > Metazoa > Arthropoda > Diplopoda > Julida > Julidae > Megaphyllum > Megaphyllum sjaelandicum. Next base: position 23,605 of record JAQGBX010000932.1, read on the forward strand.
CCCGGTGTACACCGGTGTGCCCAGTCGAATCCTTTTCAGGATGCAGAATCACATATGCAAAAGTTGGTCATCTGGCTTACGTCCCCATTACACTCGCCTTAATATACGTTTTATGACATTTTCATGACATTTTATGAATAGCATGAAAATGAATTTCGATAAGTAAATTATCGGCAGAAAGATAAAACGTACGATGTATCTATGACCACATAGTTTTAGGCATAAATTGAAATATTTCCAATACAAATGTTTTTATCACGTTACAACTTTTCCAAATATTCATTGGTAATTTTTTAATATTTGAACAATTTTAATACATCAATTTCATAAAAATTTTAACTTCAACGAGTCAAATTCACAAAATTTTCAAGTTTCACAGGTCTCAAATTGGTTACATTTTTCAAGGTATAAAGGTTTTGTTTATTGATACATATTTTTTTTTTAGAAAATGTTACCACAAAATTATAGCAAATTTGCGAGAGAACATCAAAATGTGTCCTGTGGAGGCTCTTCTGTTGCCCGAGCTCCACAGGCATGGCACTGACTGTTACATATAAAACTGTAGACAGTTAAGACGAACGATCAAATTTTGCGGGCAGTTGCTGGAGAACGTAAAGAAAACTCGATGAATCTCCAAAGAAGGAGGTGAAGACACAGTACTATTGAAAGAAGCGTATTTCCCCGCGGTGTCGGAAAAAACAACTGTGGCGAACGGTGGGTTAGTTTCGCCGTCCAACCGAAGAAACATCTCCGTGGCCATGCCAGTACCGCAGGAGGCCTCTGCGTTGATGGTAACCGTAGTGGCTCGTCCACTGGAGAAATCCAAATTGTATACTAATAACGCATCCTGCTGCTCCACATCGATATCACAGTTGTGGCTGTCGTCCCTGTGTACGAAGCGTTGATACAAGTAATACGCTGCAGAGTTCGAGAGAAAAGCATTCATCGCATTTCCATCATCCTCTTCTCCAGCAATCTGTTGTTTGGCATAAGAAGACTGAAAAAGACTGTCTTTATCTTCATCCAATTCTCCAGCTGTCGATGAGCCAAAAAACTGCAACTTGCTTATCTCGAGGTCAATCGGACCACTGCTGGCGAACTTGAAGAAAACTCGGTGCACTTCCTGAGTGGGAGTGGGTGATACAGGCGCAGAAAAATTAAAATACGTGGATCCAGTATTCGTCACCACGACCGTGGAGATGGGGGTTGAGGTCTCGTTGTCCAGATGAACGTTGATTTCCGAAACAATGCTGGGATCGTAATTGGCAGCAACCTCTATCGTAATCGTCTTGGCGAGTTTACTAGTAAAGTCAAGATTGTACCCAAGAACTGCCCTCTCATCATTGACAGTAATGATGGTCGAGCATGTTACCGTCATGTAGCGTTGATACATGGAATATACGGCATCTAAGGCTTCGAATGCATCGTACACATTTCCATCTTCATTTACGGTGGCATTTACCAAGCCAATGAAAAGTGAGAGAAATAGCAGAATCAGCTTCATGGTTCTAGCTTCTTCTAGTTGATTTTGATCTATTTTTGATCGTGGCCAGCTATTAAATACATCTTCAATTGCCAGAACGAGCATTTGAGGTGTAGATTTAGTGATAACCTCCTATCATGCAACTTTACGGCTAACTTATAACGAACCGAATCAATCAATTTCTATGGAATCTATACGAGTTATTATAATTTTTAGATTAGTTTTCTTCGTATAAGATTAGTTCATAGATAAGTTATGATGGTTGCTATGGGTAGAAACATATGTAGCTAGTAATACGAAGATACGTTTTAGGGATAAAATGCATTAATTTAAATAAAATTGGTTTTTGCATTTTAACTTTTTCACGTGTAAATTTTTAACGATTCATTTTGAATTTTTTTCGCCTTTGCATTCATCAGCAGATCCCGCTTCTTTTAAAATTCGTTGTTTCTTTTGTGAAATATTTTAATTTTTGATGAAGTCCTAATTCCGGTACATACCCGCACTAGTGAATGTTTCCGGTTATTTGGAGTGAAAACAAAACAGTTCCGGTATAGCCTGTCAAACTATGCTTGAACCTAACAACAAAGAAAGCGAATAAATATTTTAAAATAACTAAGTTGGCGCGAATTTCCCAAACTTCCATAACTTCACTTAGGACTTTTGTTGGTCGCAACCAATGGTCTACGGACCGGTACCGCAACATGGGAGATTTGAAATTCTGATAAACCGATGGCTGATTAAATGATTGCGTGGTGCGGAAATCAATTCTGATAAAATATAAGATTATGCTAAACCTATGATCCGTAATCTCAGAAATTTCAAAAGCAGCTTATGATATCAATATTACTCATTGGCATAACGTGATTCGATCTGATCAACTTGGTTTATGAATATCATCAATATTTAGCAATTCGTTAATCATTCAACACCTGGTATTTCTTTATAATAAAGCCTGCAAATTACTTTCAGCAACAACTCTCGTGTGCGGAGAATTCCACTATGAGTTGTTATGGTGCGGAGGCGGCTGTTCATCGTTGTGCATCGTTGTGAACTTTTCGATCTCTAACCGTGCATTTCAATCGGTTGTCCTTAAGCCTCGCTGTCCGACGAATGCACTTCTTACCAGTGTACAAACTGCTATTATTCGACGAGTAATTAAAGATATTGAGCTGTGAACACAACGTTATATTCACTGATGCACTACCTACCTGTATGTGTACTGTATATTTAAATCACACGGTGCAAATACTCACGCATTTCCAGAACTTCCGTCCACAACCGCGTTACGAGCAGTAGGCCTAGCGCCATGCTGGTCGAATGTTAAATGCCACAAAATGTCGGGTCCTGAGTTTCCTCTTCCGCCATTGGTATATGGCGTCTGCGCATAAGTTCGTCTGCTCGTTCTACTGACTACATATTTCACCTACTGTCTTCGCTCAGAATACTATCATCCAATTATTTTCCCACTGGTGCACACAATATCACACGCTACAGTCAAGATTATGGTTGGAATGCCAAATTGGGTTATGCTCACCTAAATGTCATCAATTTCTTCTATTATTGAACACGATTTTATGGGAAATGTTCGACTTCATACTGCTGATTTCTTATCACTGATTGCAAGTCGTTTCCGATATGAAATCCACCCGGCCTCGCAAGACCTCTGGCTCGGACGCTGCGAATCTCTCGCGCACTGCGACACGGGCTAACACACGCGCAAGCAACTTCGTCACACCCCAGAAATCCCGGGCGAGCCTTCACACTGGTGCACCGCCGACCAGGGAGCCTAGCCCTCTCAATGGTTACCTATCTGTCCTTCCTGAGGAGTCCAGCTCGTCGACGTCAGCCCCCGGTCGCAAGAGCTCTTTACCCCTGTCCAAGCGCTCTCCTGAAACACAGCCTGCTTCAAAGTTGCCAAACCACCCTTCTATTGCGGTTCCTGCACCCGATGCCGTTGCTGGGGCGCCCTCCTCCTCTGGGAAGACTGGGGGTGTAGCCGTGTTGTCTCCGCCAGGGAGTGCATCACATTCGTCGCAGTCCTCCCCCACGCTGCTCACTGCTCCTCCCGCCACCGCCTCTGCGACATTCACTATGTCTGCTGCTATGACCTCACCTGCTCTCCTTTCCTTGACGCCACCCTCCGATATCTCTCCTGACTCCCTTGGCGTTGTGCCACCCCCGCCTCCTGAGGGCTCCAATGGTACCACCACCTCCGCTGAGACCCAGGCCACACGAGTTCCACTCCTTCCTCCACAAGTCCTCCCGCAGCCCAACCCTGTGGAGCCTGGTCCATCCCCCAGACCATCTGAAGCTGTCGCATTGCACCTGGAAAGGATATCTTGTCAACTCCGGACTGGGGTGATCGATTTGAAGTCCAGAGATGTTATCGCCACCGCTGTCGCTGCTATAGACCGGCTTATATGTGTTGGTGTAAACACATTGGATCCATCCCCTCCACACCCTGCAGTGGAGGATGCTTTGGCAAAGATTAAGTTGCAGAATTCCGAAATCCTCGCTTGGATGGAAAGCTTCGCACCGCTGCTGGCCCCTTTGGTCGCTGGCACCTCCTGCACCCCCAATGTGGTCGCGCCTCCTACTGCCACACCCCCTTCTTTGCCTTCCAACCACCAGCCGCACAACCCCCAGCGCCCTCCCGCTTCCTCTCCCCCACCTACCACCCAACCTTCCCCTTCCCACTTCCCTCTCACCTCCCCAAACTCCAACTCCAGAGGCACCCCTCCCATGAACCCATGGAGTACTGTGCCACTGCGCAAACCGCCTGTGCCTGCGATTACTGCTCCGGCCTCCTCTTCGGCAAGCTACGCGCTTGTGCTCCGTACACTAGCTGCATCCACATCCCATAAGGAGACCTTGCACGCCTTCCGTAATGACGTCCATGTTCGCCAGCAATGTCCTGCCCCCACCAAACTCGGCACTCTTTCTGGGAACCAGATCCGGCTGGAATTCGCTTCCGCTGCGGATAGGTCTGTCGCTGAGGTGGCCATCAACCGCTCCACTGCCCTCGCTGCCACCACCGTAAGGACTCGCCGGCCCATGGTTGTCCTCAAAGGGATATCATCTGATGTCGCGTCTGATGATGTCCTATCCCTCCTGGCTGAACAAAATCCCTTGATAAGATCTGCCTTGGGTTCAAAACCGATCCATGACGTCGCCCGCGTGTGCTTCAAGAAGAAGAACAACAGACACGGCGATGCAATGTACAACTTGGTGATCGAGGTTGATCCTGCACTTCGGAAGGTTCTGCCCCTGAATGACCGCGTGAACCTGGAGCTTCAAAAAGTGCACCTTACGGACTACTCCCCGCTCATTCAATGCTTCTCGTGCCTCCGCTTCGGCCACACCAGCTCGCGATGCGCCACCCTCACGAAATCCACCACCGATCACTGTTCCCACTGCGCAGAAGAGCACTCTTTTAAAGTTTGCCCCCACAAAACTGATAATTCTGCATTGCGCTGCCTGAATTGCTACAGAGATGCACGCTACTCGTCCACTCCGGGGGCGTACCGACACTCCGCCACCTCTCTCACCTGTCCCATTCGTATGAGCGCTGAAGCTGCGGCCATAGCTAGAATCGACTATGCCTGACAACCTCCTGCCCATTGTCCAATGCAACATGTCTCGTTGTCGTGCTACCACCGCAGAGATACTACAACACCTTCGCCGTTCTAAAGCTACCTTCGCTCTATTGCAGGAGCCACACACTGGACCAACGGGACGATGTCGGGACTACCCTGACTTCGCATGCTACCAGAATCAGCGGGGTCACGGCAGAGTGAAGTCTGTTATCCTGGTCCGCCGTGACTTCGGGCCTGCTCCGGTACTCTACTCCCAAAGCACGGACGATACCACGGTGGTGGTTCAAGTGATGCTTAACGGCCACAGCTCCTTTTTGGTCAGCACCTACATAGAG
>JAQGBX010000933.1:0-29020 GCA_034698745.1 Megaphyllum sjaelandicum
CAAACGTCCTTTTTGAATGGCCCCTAAACCACACGCACGACCATTTTGAATGTCCACCCACACGACCACACGACCACCCACAAGCTTAGACCACACGTTTTCTATTTTATATATTAGATAGGTATATTTTGCTATTTTCCACATTCAAATATGGACCGTAAAAATATAATGGCGGCTGGCGCGAAGGGGTCGCTCATGCATGAAAAACGGACTAGATAACTTGCATGGGACGTCGCGCAGCCTGTGGACGTGACTAATGTTACATGGTTTACATTGTGGGCGTGTTGTGGTGTACATGAATCTGAGAATCGTGGTGTTAATAAAGAGCATCATTCTAAAAACTAAGAAAATGCCCCATTAGATACTATCATACTATATTTGGTTGCTGTTTTGCCGCTGCAATTAAGAAATTATGTGAATTTTCTCGTTTATTTCAAAATGCGCCTGCTGCCTGCACGCACAATTTATCTATAGTACTGGCAACCATTTTTGTAACTGTATCTTATCACCTTTTGCCAGTATACCTTAATGTACCTCACTAAGTCTGATCTGGGCGGGGCAAGACCGCGTCATCTGCTTGTCGTCTGCTTGTGAAAGTTATCTATATTATGCCAGACATTGTTGCTGAAGAAAAGTTTGGCCTTTTAAAGATTTTCTGAGCGCTATAACGAGCAGCTAACATGTTTCCAGACATTTCGTACGTTTTTACCAAATTAAATTATGAACTTTTCTCATAAAATTAAAACGTTTTACCCCCCGAAATTTCGAGGGTTCATTCGGATTTTCATTCGAAAAAAAAATGAAAATCCGAATGAACCCTCGTTATAATGGAAAATGGCATCTGGAAACATCGCAGTCTGTCAGGCTTCTGATCGGTGCTCATCACATCCGGTGGTAATATTCAGAAAATAATATTGGCTAATTATTAAAAGGATTTTTAAACTTCAAAAGTAATTCGTGATAATTAACCTAGCCCACCCGGCCGAAACCTAAAAATTCGTTTCCCAATTAATATATCGTTCTACTCACTTACTAAACGTCAAACCCTTTCACCACCAAAAAAATAAAGAGGCCGCCACTGCACTTTCATGGCCAATTACGAAGAAAGTATATATCGATTATTATTACGATCTTAGGTAAAAACATACTTAAGGTTGACTTGGTAAACATTAGTTCTTAAATATTTATTTGATATTGTTTTAGATGCATGCCGTAACGGCAATGTTAGCTTTTGTCAATATGTGGCAGAACAGCTGTAGCCACTATTTAGCCGATTTGGCTTGACAGCCCCGTTTAAAATCATGGCTGCATGATGACTTACAGGGCCGGGCAGAGCTGGACATTGGTCCAGGCCAGAGAAAAAAAGTAGGCCCCACTTCAAGCTAGTCTAAAAATGTCACCACTTTGACTTTTGATGGTTTTCTATTTCGGCCATACAGAATTGATGCAAAATAATCCAAAAATGCTGCCTTCGTGCAGTGCAACTGAGTGCACAATCAGCACGGAGAGGCCCTGGTAGGCCCCCCTTTGCTTCGTAGGCCCGGGCCAAATGGCCCCTCACCCTCCCCCCCCCTCCTCTGTCCTGGGCAGCTGAATGATGAGGGATTTTTAAACTACCGAAGGTATTAGCACCACCTGCTGAGTTTGTCTTTTCATCTAATGGGACATTATTGATTTGAAGCACCAATAGAATGCTGAAATCTCTCAATTGACTGATTTTTAAGCGCAGATTTTAAAAGATACAGTATATACAGGGTGGCAAAAAAGTTTGTTGCACCCCCCAAATTTCAAGAATGGCTGCACAAATGAAAATTCTGATGAGGGGAACATATAGTAGTAACCATGGGGTGCCGAATGCAATCGTGCTCAAAACCTTTGGCCCCAAGGCCCATTTCAAGGGACTTTGTCTTAAGTCTTTAACAGTAATAGTTACAAATAAAACGTCAATTAGAAAGTTGCAGGGCGTCGAACAATTAGTTTAATGGCTTCATTTGCAACATTTAATTGTCGTTCGTGTTTGCACCCATGCATAACATAGCTGCATTGCAGGAAAGCTCTATTCAAAACAAACCAGCTAGGTCCTGGAGCATTTTTGTCATAGTAGCGGTGTCATGCATGGGTGCAAACCTATAGGGGAAGCCCAGAAGCAATTTGTTTTGTGGCGATCGATAGTTAAACGTTGCAAATGGAGCCATTAAACTAATTTTTCGACGCCCTACAACTTTCTAATGGACGTTTTATTTGTAGCTATTACCGTTAAAGACTTAAGACCTAAAGTCCCTTGAAATGGGCCTTGGGGCCAAATGTTTTGGGCACGATTACATTAAGTACCCCATGGTTCCTATATATTCCCTCATCAGATTTTTCAATTTTGCAGCCATTCTCGAAAATTTTTGGGGGGGGGGATGCTTCAGACTTTTTTGCCACCCTGTACATATTTTACCACAATTTAACCCATTGACACCTCCTATATACCGTACCCCATGCACCTTCGGTGTAAATATGTATACCGATTCTTCTAAACGTAATCTTGAGTTTAATCAGTTTTCTCATTATGAATGCATAAGCAATTTATTAAAGATCCATTAGTCGGATAAATGCTACTGGATTTCATTTTCTGGGATCTGTCGCGGCTTATTGAGAGTTTCTTGAGATAAAATTCGCATGTAGCCTATTTAACAGCGTGTGATAGATGGTATCGATTCTGTAAAGGAAAAGAAGCTCATTACTGCACGGATCTTCAGGGAAAAACGGACGCGGATCAGATAAAATGGTCGCTGGAAGAGTATTGTGGTTGGTTGAAAGGCGTATAGGAAATTCGCCTCAGTGGTCTTCGGCTATTTCGTTACAGGATTGTTCGCCTTGGATATTGAGAAATAAGAGAGCGAACTTTCTCGCCAGTTCACAATCAAATTAAAGAATGCCACGAAGCAAACTCAAAAACCGTTCTCGAGTTATTCAAATATCTTCAACAGCTGGCATCGACCAGTTTGGTCCGAATTTTATTCACCCTATAGACCTATAGTATCCAAAAAAATACATAAACTGATCCACGATAGGAATATTAGTGAAGCGTTTTTGTGTTTTTGCGAAGAATATCAATATACTGTATATCTCTGAGCTCGCGTTTATTGAGAATAATTTTAAGATATAAATTTTAGTTGCTGTTATATACTGCACGTGTGCATGCACGAGCTACTTCACCTACGTATCTACTTTCTTTAAAATTAAATTTAATTTCCAAGGAAAATTCAGGTTGTCTTGGATGCCAAAGTTGGAACTTCACTCCAATAGCAGGTGTTTTCATAATTTTATTCACCCCCTGTACATGTATGGACCTTTGTAGTGTTTGTTTCCTCCATGACGTTTTAATAAAATATTACCTGTGTCTCCAGTAATATAGAGTGTAGTTAATACGCAAGTTGATCTTTGGCTATTGGGATGTGAAAGGTATTATATTATTATATCGGAAATTGCGGCGGCTATTTCAGCGGGGAGCACTCTAAATAATTAATTATCACAATATATTGCATTATAGGATAAGGATTTGTTTTTCTTCCGAGATTAATGTTTCTTACATTAATCTTCAATTTCAGTTGCCGTTGTGATCACTTTCTTCGTTTGCTGGGCACCTTTTCACGCTCAACGCTTATTGGTTGTTTACGTTCAAAACGAATGGAGTTTTTCGTTACGTAAACTCAATGAAACGTTATACCACGTTGCAGGTAATTGAAATCCCATATGTTGCATGGATGTCATTGGAACTCTTGACACTTGTCACATTATTTCATTCGTAAAATGTAAGTTTCTATTTGAAATGCCATTACGCATGGGCTTACCAAAGAGAATATGAGATCTTTGTGCAAAGTTATTTTAAACTCAATGCTGACATTAGGTATTTTGGAAACCATTATATAACCAATTTTTTACTCAATTTGTATTTGAACTGAATTTAAAAAAAAACGATATTTCCTTCATTTTGAATTTGAACCAAATACGTACCAGCTTACGAATGCGCAAAATTCAGCGGTTTATATTTACCCGCTTCATGGTTGCAATCTCATATTTGTATACTAAAAAAGTGGATAGTTTTGTGTATAATTTTCGATTTGGGCAAAATTATTATAATATTTTTTTGTGGCAAAAAATTGGTTGACAACTGTATGTTCGCACAGGTTTTATGTAACATACGAATCGTAATGTCACGCATGAAACTACGGGTGCAAAAGGAATTGGTTTAAAAACAGCGATAATCTTGAGGTTTTAACCAATTAACGTGTCCATTTTGCCCACGTTACTTCACAGCTAACAAAGTACGATTCGTAAAGCTTCTGTCTTAGTACCCTTATTAAATCACTTTAGTGGGTCGCAAACGTTTGTCGTTTTAAAAGTTGAAATACATCACGGTAATCTTAGCTCTGCGATTACAGTTTGTAAACAGGCACTTAAATAAACACTGACCTATATTTGTCGGAAACATCGATCCTGTGGCAGAGACGCAACTATGCCATGACGGTGATGAAAAACTTTGGAAAGCCCTATATGCGTATTGTCTCCTGATTGTCAGAAACTGTTTTTACTAACAGCTACTAACCTCGTGTTTGCGTTTGTTTTTACTAGGGTGCTGCTATTATATTAACTGCACTACAAATCCTATATTATATAACGTCATGTCCAAAAACTACCGCAAAGCATTCGAAAGAACGTTGAATTGTCAGTCTCGATCGTCTTCATTTGCGAGTAGGCAAAGTCTATCTCGCGTGTCCACTGGATCTTGTCGATTTCGGAATAGCGTACGGTTCGGGACTGGTCAAGCACCTCAGCCAAATCTCAACAAAGATGAAACGTTATTGAAGGGTATTGGTGCTTCGCCTCCAGAAATTTTCGTCACAAATTCGTCTCCAGACGCTACGCGTCGAAATTTTTCTATGGAATTAGTGACGCGGCAGTGAAATCATCTACGATTAATTGACTTTTAAGGACATCTTTATTGTCTGCATGAGAAAAATTTAGTACTATTTTATCTCGCATAATAATGACTTTACACAAGTTCCCACACGCGCTGTACATGTTCACATTTGTCATTTGCATGTACAGTGCGTATGCCAGCTCGTTTACTCATTCAATTCGAGAATCTTCATAATTCGTGACCTATACAAAGTGCAGTACATGTATACGAAAAATGCCGTTAATCTCATATGCAAATGAGATTGAATTACATTGACAGTTATCATCTTAAATCGACATTTTAAAAAATACCATTGCAAATCATTTAAAATAGTCACAGGGTTATTTTTTACCACTGTTGACTCCGGGTTTTCCATTACTGGGGATGTGTTCATATTGGGTGAAGTATGAACTCCAACTTCACATGTCACAGAATGCACTAAAGTATATGAGCTTAAAAAGCAATTCGATTTGTGCACTTCAATTTGGGCACCTTCCATATGCGCATTAGCATATCATGATGAGTGCAGCAAACGTTTTCACCGTACATAGGCGGCATACAATCGATGACTACACTTTTGACTAATGGTGATCTGTGTGCCACTCTGTATCTTAATTGTAAGCTCGATCAGCCTAGCTCTGCTAAGCTTTCTTTGTGTGCTCCCTCATTTAAAACGCATGCCGCGTTCTTATCCCGCTTGGTGGCGCTGATGCACGCCGAGGGTAAGCGCCTGCAATAAGCATTAATCATTGTGTTCTCACTCTATGGATCAAAAGTTTAAAAAAAGCATAGTCGAACGTAATTTATATGTATAAGCTCCGCTGGTGATTAAAACGGGAGTACGAACATATCCGCGCATTATGCGAATTGCGATTAGGAATTCGGATATACATGTAGGCTTTGGCTTACGAACATACTAGCTGTACATAAGAAATTACAATCGTCGCGATCTTCGGTCACTGGCAAACTGCATTCGTCGACGCCGTCATGTTTTATAGTGTGAACGTAGCCTACTTTTCAAAAATGCTCGTAAGTACATTAAAAAAAATTCCAGAATTGCATGCACATCACATGCTAAAACCATTAATAACTTAAGAATTCGTACTACACTTCGGACGTCAAATGACGTTACATTCGGAGATTTTTCAAGTATGAAGTCTGAACTCCATTTTAAAGCACGTACATGTAGTGACTAAATGCCCAATTTGGACACACCCTGAATATCCCATAAATCCTCTATTGCTCAATGAAGAACAAGTTTCAAAAGTACGTGTATATGTACACTGTATATTAATATGGCTGCTGTACTCAGAGAAAGGCTTTGCTAATCACACTTTGAAAGTCGTGAAGTCATGTGTGCAGAAGGAATGCATTCATTGGTTTAAAAAAAAAGCGGTAACCAATTTTTGGCAGTCGTGACTTCAAGACTGCCACAATACGATTCCCACGATCGCAAAGGTTCTGTCCGAGTACCTCTATGGTTTCAGCCAAACAGGCTCGTGTCTCACCAGACCAAACAAACATAACTGCATTTCTGTGTTGCCCATATTCTTTTAGACAGGGTCAATTAAACATGCGTAATGCCGTATTCACAATGAACGAAGTGAAGACAAAAACGGTTGTCACTCATGCGCAGATCAAATTGGCTAAAAATTCCATATGTTATTTCTACTTCTTGGCTGAAAAAAACGAAATGGTCGAGAGCTCTACTTTGTTGTAATAAATCGCATGCATTGTAGGCTGTACTACAATCTATGGAAACATAAAATGATAACCGAAAAAGTCAGTCCGTATCAGTATCACTAAATAATACACGCGAGAAAATTGGTGACGTTTTCAAGATGGCGTCAACGACCGTTTATGTCTTCAATTGCTTCATCATGACTACAGCATTACGTGTACTGTGCCTGACTGCAGTGAAATACTTCATTCGAGGTCCGAAGGTCATTTTACGTGGATGGCTTTTCTACCGGAAGAATCAAAGCTGTTTTAAGCTGATTACGGAGATTATTTTTTGGTAATGTTGCCGCGACCAGAGAGTTTTAAACTCGAGTTGAATTAACCTGAGTCTGGTGTTTCCGACTTTTATTTATATGAAGTGTAATAATTTATTTTAATCATTTTTTTAATAGTACATGTGTTTGTAGTTGTTGTATAATATATTTCTCGTTTCACTTTCAGTTTGGTGTTGCGTTGTTGTGCAATTTAGTTCTTGTTAAGTGGACACTATAGCGAGAAATATACCGTGACCGTACATCGGCATCCCAGAATCAACCTTTGAGCATACGTGTATGTAAGTTATCAGGCTCGCGAGTACTCCACAGTGATCTTGGAACCATCGACAACCTCAGCATTTGTTAACAACTTGATCAGACGGATTAGACGTGCAGTGATGGTGGTTAAATTACACGCAAGTTCAGGTAAGTCCCAATTTGTATTTTCTCTATTTAGCGCGCATTTATTTTATAAAAAAAAATCATTTTTAACAAACTTATACTTGGAATGTAGATTTATTATCTTAAAAAAAACACAAAAACAAAACAAAATAGCTTTTTGTGCGGTATTTTAGAGGAGTCGAGCACATCGTGTGTATACAGTGTACATAAAACGTGACGTAGATTCAAAGATGATGCATTTCCTGTCCTTTTTTACAGCAAAATGATAATAATGAAAAATTCTAACTAATTAGCGACTAACTTAGCAGATGGTTGGCTTCGATATAAATGAAGCGATGAAATTCAGGCATCGAGGTTCGTTAACTATATGATAATTAAAAATGATGACAACATCCATTGGCATCGTATTTCAATATGTTAAAATAATAACCCAAAATATTGCGTTGGGTTTCTACTGTTTATTGGGCTGCAGCTTCTGAGTGACCTTCGGGAACGTAAACGTCTGGCTCTGTTTTTTCTTCACCCTTTGCATTTCCGACCCATGGATATCGGGCAGGACAAGTGAAACATGTCGTCATATACCTGCAGAAAAACATGAAAATGTAATTTATGTACTACACAGTATGTGTCCTATTCAGGACGAATGACACGCGTCTCCATTTTCTCTAGTGATTTTATACGAAGTTTCATCAAACGTGCAGTAGCACTGACTATATATGGACATCTTTCCTATTTTCTAACCTGATATCACTTTCGTCAATCCCTTTTCCAGAGTGAGGTAAGGCGCATATCTTGGGAAGATTGCAGGCTACCGGACGAGGCGTGGAACATTGCCACGGCTCAAATGTGGCGATTTCCGACAAAGGTGTGGGTTGAATCACCCATTGTAAAATCTGAGCAGATGTAACGAAATATACGTCTTCTCTGAAATAATGTCAAGGGTAATTAAGCGTTAGAGATGCTCATATTAATAAATACGACGCACGCAACGTGGTCCCCCCATTGGTGACGTCAGACAAGTGAAAAATAGACATTACTACATGTATATAGGCAATGCTTTTAAGGTCATTTTAATAATATAACTACTTGACTAGCCATCACGGGTGCAGCAAATTCTCAATACATGAATACTTTCACTATCCTTCCCTTTAACAAAAAAGCTTAATCATTAATATGTTTACAAATCTAAAAGCATTGCTAGGTTTTCAATAATGCAATGTAAGGATTCGATAATGGTTTCTTTAAGTGGGTCTGCCAATGGTATACTCCTGATGGGAATTAAGACGATGATAGTTTACTTAGTATATAGAAATAAACAGTTTCGGTTGAAAACTATATATAAAGAAAATAAGCTAGCGATTTGAAATGTCACATTTTCTAATTTCCCACGAGTAAATTTTAAGTTAAAATCATGGCAGTTTCAAAGAACGACATGAAAAAGCATGAAAATGTGAAATACAGAACTCTTTCATTTATTTATTTGTAGAGCAAAAATGTTTTCGAAAATTTTTCCTTAAAAGCCTAAGACTATTTTTTTGCCGTGATGGTTTTTCAAGGATTACTTTTAAATGTGTTTGAAAATGTTTCTCAAAAGAAACTACCGCAAATAAATGCGTTTATTATGTTTTTCTCATCTTTTGAATTCCGAGATGTGAATAGTGACCTAAACTCATCATATTTAAAAGTAACTTACATGTAGTTCTGGTTATCATGGTATTTCACTAATTTCATGCATGTAAATGTGTAAATTAATTACACACTTCTCTGAAATTCACTGTGGCTGAAGTAATATTATTTGCATTTGCATTAATACGGTGTTATGCATCTAGTGTGTTGAATAGACGTGAAAACTGCTGGTAGCAATTTGCATATTTGCAACTTATACGCGTAACAGGATTTTACAGTATATGTACCTTTGTGACAGGGTATCTACGAATCTGTTCAAAGCTGCTGCTCTTTCCTTCTGAAGGAACCAACTCGTCTGTAAATGGAGGCCCAATGGAGCTCTGTTAGTTTTGTAATGCCTGTCAAAATTCTCCATTAGCCAATCGTAGATGCTTTGTTCATCAGAGTAAAGGAAGACGCATTGGTCGAGGAAGGCGCAACTTCCGCCTTCCCCAGTTTCGGAATACAGCATATTAATGGGAAGTTCCCATACTCCTGTTGAAAAGATAGCAGATGGTATAGAACATCTTTAAAACATTTTAAGTTCGATGCACATGCACTGTATAAATTCTTGCGCGAACCTGGGTAAGAGTAGGATGGACAATTTCCAGCGCGGCACTTGAACGGTATTTTGTATTCAAGAGAGAATGGCCAGGAGGGTACTCTTGACAGGGGAGTTACCATGGTGGCATCGTACACGAATCCATAGTCGTTCATCATCTGTTAATTACAGAACATTAATCAAGGGCTAAGTTCCTTGAACATTGTCGAGGGCAACATTAAGCTACTGAGGGTATTAATTAATCTTACATCGAATTGCTCATTTCCACCGCATTTGGTGAATGGACCTCGAAGACCTAGAATGTCCGAATTTTGCACGGCGGAGAACTTTTCCAAAATGGTCCTCATCCCCACCATTTCCATTGTCCAGTTCTCGTAAGAACCTCTGGTCCAATATTCCTCTGGTTTGCGAAGACTGTAACGATAAAATGAATACCATTGCACAGAGCTCATAAAATCTGTATTTTTCTGGATACTATACGTAATTATTTTAAAGTTTTAACGATATACCTTCACAGTATTATCTGACATTGAGTTTCCATTAAACTAAATCTGAACAGAGTGCTAAATTGTTGTTGCTAAGTCAAAGTGACTAGCATAACTTAAGGATTTAAGTAAGATAGTAGAAATTTTGGTAACTACGATCATTACAAAGCGATTTTAGAAATCTTTAAATATTGTGTTTTAACAGGAAGTAATTGATCATAAAAATTCTTTATTTCGTACAAAAATGTGAGAAGAGAAATTCATAGGTTGGATAAAAAACATTGGCTTTGTCACTTTTTTTTCTGTGACCCTTCATAGCTTTTTCTTAATGCTTAATCGTAAAACTGAAGGTGAGCAGGATTTTTTCTTCAAAATTTCCAATTAGATAACCCTGCATAAATAAACTCTTACATGAAATAACTTTTAAAAAAACGTAGTTGCTCTTCGATTACGGAATAAGCAATGACGTCGGAATGGGAGGATGACCAAGGATGCATGATATCATCTTTACCGTATGTGTGAATATGTAATTTATGCTGACCTATGGCAAGCCATAGAAATGTTCTTACGTCCAATGTTATGAAATACCCCTATAATGACTGAATAACTAACAACACTTTGAAAAAGTCAAGGATAAAATAAAGTTATAATGAGCATAAGGGTAGTCAAGGCTGAAATGCTTAGCCTTCAGTGTGGATAAACATAATTTAAAATAGTTTACATGTACTATCGCATGGTAGTACAACGTGTCATTTTTCTAATAATTGAGGTACAATTGCTGCCATTATTAAAATAATGAGAAAAATCGTGAGGATTTTGATATAAGTGGAACATTTCATAGGAACTGATAAAACAAAAATAAACATTTTTTACGCTGTTTAAATAGCAATTAGCATCTCTGTCATTGTACAAATGTAATGAGAAATTCTTCTGCGATTTAATAAAACTTCCTGTCTTTGATGCGGACTAACCATTACTGATACAATGTATAAGAATATCGCTACAATTATTAACCAAAAAACGCAAGAAACGTAGCATATGCATGTATACATGCAAATTTCCCTGCTTACCTGATTGAATTTACACCTATTTCATTTCCCATTGCGTACAATTTTTGCACGTACTGATAATTAGTGTAATCGTGAGATACAAAAAATGTTGCTGGAATTCTGCATCCGTTGGGATTGGTGCGGTTGGACGCAAGCAGTCCTTCGAAATAGTTATAATTCAAAAGATTGATTCCTCCGGTAAACGTAATTGACACCATTTGTGGCACCTTGAAGAAGACGGTACAAAAATCAAGCGAAATTAAGCTCTAGCCTTTAAATCTATTTTGTAAGTAAATCGATTACAAATGTGCGTCTTACATCTTCTGGATTGAGTCCTCCTGGGATAAGTGTACCATCGGTACTACAATAGCAATCTGGGATTTTGCAGGCACCAGGGTCACATTTTTTGGCCAATAATGTTTCGTCGAGAGGGGCTGATGATGAAGTAGCTGAAAATAAGAAAAATGTCAAACTGTAAGAGGGCACATTCATCAAACTTTATCAACAACTTTACTCGAAGAAAATCAATTTTCTATACTGGTTTGTCGGAGCCGTACAATGAAACATACTTTTCTGTTCTACTACTCAATAATAACTCAGTTCTATAGTCATGACATAGGCCTATAGTGCAGAGTCGGTACGCTAGTATTGTAAAAACAAATCGATTCTTTTCCAAGGATTAATCTCCAGATTAAGAGATGAATAATACTGTAAGTGGAAGTGGAAAGTAGTTCATTTTCACGTGAATAATTTTATGTATAGTTTAAATGTATTTGTATAAATGTCGATGCAAACGGGTTGCATTTTCTAAGGAAAACAACATTTACGTTCGGCTACAAAATTCACTATTGTAGCAGTAGGCTACCTTCCATTTTGTTTCGAACAAGGTCGAGATGATGTTTTACTCGACCATTGGATTTTCTTCATTTTATTTTGCGAAGTACATGTATATGCAAATTTTGTTTTTCGAATTCCATGTAAATATTACCGTAGTTGACTGGGCCGCATACTGCTTCGTTCTTATAGGTGCACATTTTTCTGTTATCATCGAAGTAAAGTCCAGGCGGACAGAACTGAACCACAGTTTCGGACGCTGTGCATGAATAAAAGCGTCTACAAGATTCTGGATCGGCGAAATAGCCTTCGGCGAATGGACATTCGAATGCCTTTGTCGGTTCCTTTTTCCTTCCGATCGGTGTTTCCGTTTTCGGTGTAGTTGTTGTACTTGTTGTTGTTGTCGGCGCCGTCGTTGTTGTCGTCCTAAATCTTCTTGTGGTGGTGGCGGGTGTTGTTGTTGTTGTTGTGGTAGTTGTCGTGGCTTCAGCTTCGGTTGTTGTTGAAACGGTGACTTCACCATCTGTCTCTGTTGAACTCGCGATAATGTCTTGTCGTTTCAATCTGGCTGCACCTAGAAGTCATGAAAATGGCAACGTTAGTTTTTAGCAAGTTTAATCGAAATTATAGTTGAAAAGACTCGGAATTGTTTAACTAGTGTTCATTCTCGTGCTTAATTCCATATAAAACACATTGATGGTTGGCTGAAGATGAATTCAAGGATTAAACAGGAATTTTGGCACGTTTTGGGTAACGAAACTATATTTCATTCAGCGTTCTTTATTGCTATAGATACCGTATACTTTCTATAACTCTTTTACTGAAACTCAATCTCTATTCATAGTTTTTCATAAGTGAATTCAGGAAAGCGTCGTCTTTATAGTGCGAACATGCCGCATTGGCCGCTATTTTCGAAGATGAAAACTGTATACTTTGGGGAAAATACACAAAGGAAACTTCTGTGCGAAATACTGAATACTTATGCGAAAGAAAACGAAATGTCAGACTGTCGATGTGTGAAAAGCTATTTATTCAACACTCCTACAAAAAAAGGTTCATTTGTTTCAGGTTTATTTTTCCAGCTAGCTTTCACATCATAGCACGGAATCTCCGCCTTTCTTACATCAGTGCGAACCACTTTAAATATGCGTAAACAGCGTTGGAAAGCATTTGCACAAGTATTAGTAGGAACATTTTAAGAAAAATTGACGTGTCTCAAAATGGAAGTGAGAACTATAGTGCGATAGTGAATTTATTTAATGAAGCAAATTAAATAAGATCAATTATTTTGATTAATTCTTATATTCATTATGTAATGATTTCCTCGAAGATTGATTATTAAAAAATCTCTGAAATAATTCATTCGTGTTAAATAGCACGGCTGTTTTTGAGGTTGATAAATGGGGCTATTGCCCTCCTAGGGAAAAAAAGATTGATTTTTATGAATTTTAAATTATTTTCTGTAAAATTGGTGTGACACGCGGCATTCAATAGTTCACTATCCTATGTCTGCAAACACTATTGAGATGCAAATACTAACACAATGCCCCTTTTAAGCCGATCCCGTTTTGCGAAAACATGTATTGCCAGCACTGTATCAACGGCCTTTCCACAAACCCACTTTACAGGCTGCATATTTTGAACGCTTTTATCCTGTCATCTGCAATATCAATATCGAGGAAAGAAACAGCTAGTTGTTTGAACTGTTTGCATATAGCATCTAAAAAGACATCTCCGTGAAAATTCCCTTTTATGTTTCCAAACCGTATTGCGGTGAGATATCGTCGCCTGGTTGTTGCTATTGTCCTCATCATAAATAAGTTATTGCACTTGGTCAGGTTAGAATAGCCAAGGGCATTCGGGACATTGTGTGCACAATGACACACATCGTGCATGTAGCGTGCATTGTATATATATGGCGGTGTAACTTAAATTTTTTGAGAGAAACCTCCCATTTTCGGTTTCCCATCGTTGTAACTCAATATTAAAAAAGTGCATTTCAGCCTTTTGCGTTCAAATGGGTTTAGATCCACCGAGGGCGTTGGAGGAGTTGTAGTGAGACGAGACATCGTCGAATGGGTGGAATTTGAGACTTGGAAAAACAGTGTACCTGGTAGGCGTTTTTTTCCACGCACTGCAACTATGCCATTAACTTCCCCCTAGATCCTAAATCTAAAATCCGAAGAAATTTTACGTAATAAAAAGAGTCGTCATTGGTCTAGGTGAAGGTTAATGTGTGCGGATACAATACTTGTACGTGAAATAATACCTGAAGAAAAAGTCGTGTAAAGTTGCACGACGTGGCTCTTTTGAGGTATTTTTCTTAGTAACGCGTACCTGTATAAGTCATGGTCTGGATTCTCGGAGGAGACGAATTTGGCGAAGCGCGGGTGATGTAATTTCTCCGAGAACCACGCTCTTACATCCTTTTTGAGTGCACTTTGCCATTTGCGGTGGGCGTTTAGTCAAGCTACGTAATTGTTAATGGATTTATAAAATAAACTTATGTTACTTCATTGTGTACCGCGCTGCCATGACCAACCAAGAAGTTGGTTATTTTATGCAAAAATGTCAACTCTTTACGGAATTGGCATAATGTAGCGTGTAATTGGCGTTGAATCGACTCGATACAAGCAGCAACGTACTTAGTTTGACATTTGAAATTTTCCATTCAGAGGATTTCTAAAGCTGATTTTCCAGCGTGTTTTCTTATATATTCCTGGCTTTTAAATTTAAAAGTTTCCAGTTTTTTATTTGTTTATATCAAAGCATTTTCATCATTCAACGACGTTAGATAAAGGGGAACTTCTACGTTGCAACTATACGTATACTAGTTCTGTTTGATGGACATCATTCGAGCTACATGTATGAATGAAAAATGTTCGAGATAACGATCTAGTATTCTTTGTGTCTCGACTCGTTCAAGGGTGTAGGTCGTGAAAATCACTAGTTAATATTCCTCTCATTCGTGAGTGGACCTTTGTAGCT
Organism: Megaphyllum sjaelandicum; assembly: GCA_034698745.1. NCBI lineage: Eukaryota > Metazoa > Arthropoda > Diplopoda > Julida > Julidae > Megaphyllum > Megaphyllum sjaelandicum. Next base: position 14,928 of record JAQGBX010000933.1, read on the forward strand.
GACTTCATCCACCCTCTTTCGTGCATCCCATAGATGGAGCTTGCTACCAACTCTGCAGGTGAACATGGTTTACTTTCTCCTGTTTGGTGTGTGGGATTTTTTTTTCCGGTCAAATAGAAATCAGACGCCTATGAGTAACAATTCATTATGTTCGAATTTGCCCAGTATGTCAGCACGTCTCTATTCATGCGGATCGGTACACCTCGAGATTACTGTTTTGGCCATGCAAATAAACCAAATTGCTATTTAATGAGAAACGTTAAATTTCACGAGTAGACACGTAGAAGAGAGGATGATCGTCATGTAGGTGGCCTACATTCGCTAAGTGTTTTCTCATAATGTTGCCACGAAAGGTGAAAGACCTATACTTTTTCAGTTTTGCAAATACAATATTTGTCTCGTAGAAATCGATGTTGCACGTTCAGTTTTTGAGGGATTTGACCAAATCGGTGCACGTGTTTGAGGGAAACTTAATTAGTAGTATATTTACTTTATCGAATGACTGGCATAATGGCACTAGTCAAATACTTTTGAAATGCTAATTGATTGAACGTAATGACTTTGTACGTGGTATGTTGCGGATTAATGTATGCCAAGAGGAAGCGCGCGTATACTTTATGACACCAAAAATAAATGTAATTAAGGACACGTTAGTGTTTAATTAACCTGAGTGAAGGATACTGACGAAGCGGTCGGAATAAGCAGCTTAAACAGGAAATGCCACAATTGTCCTTTTTTCCGATATTGAAAAACTGAGCATTGTCAGGGAATCGTACGACGTTTTTTTTCTTCATGTATTTTCAAAAATTAAAATTCATATACAACAGCTTAAGGGGAAATAGAATGAAATCCTTTCATGCGAAAACTAATTAAAAAGTTAGTTGTTAGCTTAATTACAAATGAAAATTAATAAAAATTCAGTAGGAACAGCCGCCTTGCAGCACTGTATTGATTTTGTAGAGGACTATAAAGGGTTTTATAAAACTCCCACGCCAACAGATCCTATTTTTAAAATGAAAAAAATATGTATATAATCCAAGATACCTATAAGATTGCGTTCACGACTGCGTAATACAGCACGAGAGTTATATTAAGATGGTTTGGAAGGATTGGACTCTTTCTCATCCCCTCCTTCCTCCCCATTGTGAAACAAATTTAGTTGAAATCTCCTTCGATTGAACTGTCTATCCCACGCCCTTTTGCCATTAAATATTTTTACCTACGCCCCTGTAATACGGTATATTAAACTTCAAGATATTAAAAGAAGTTGAACATTTAAAAAAGATAAAAATAACCAAAAATAAAAGTAGTCTTGACCAATTTTCAAATTAGGAATTGAGGGAGGTCTCCCGTGCCCATGTGTATAAGCAGCACTTGCGAACCTGTGTAGCTTGCGTTTCTTATTATAGCCCGCTAAATGTAATCACTTTGTAATTTTCCATCGTGTTAATTCTTAAAAGGGTTTTTATTTCGAAACTGAAAAATTGTTTTCAGGAACAGCTCGTCCAATTAAGCGTCTCTAAGTACACGTATTTGACATGCGCATTATTACTTAAGGCACTAAAGTTACAATTTATAAAATTAATAATCAAGAAACGACTAAATTCTAATTATAAAGATGCAGTACGAGAGCAGATTAAGCTAATGACTACCTGAGCAAAAATCGCATGCAATATACAGATATGTACATTGTACGACGTGATTTTAATCGTTCCTATGTAATCGTTGCATATGGTGATATAAAATTGGGCTCACGTGAATAGTACGCATCCTTCAATTAAGCCTGCTAATAAGGGCTTGTTTTTTAATTTATGGAATCCTGCAGATTATGATAAATCTAAGAAATATTACTGCATAAATGCAGTCACACACGGAGAAAGTTATATCTGGAAACAGTTGTCCGAAAGGCGTGTCCGAAAAGTCAAACTCATATTTCTGAGCATTTTACAATAACCATGACTTTTGAAAATGGAAATTTCAAACTGAAAGTAATTAGACTTCATTCTAAAAAACAGAACTTTTTGAACATGCCTTATTTCCAGATATAACTTTCTTCTTGTGTGATGGCCTTAAGCATCGAGCGTATAAATAGATATAAATGTATAACTTCATTCTGCAGAGGAATGCGTTTTCAGTAATTTTTTGGTTCTTGGTGCCTGATTTAAAGTAAAAGTGGCTATATAGGCCTACATGTACAGTATATAAAAACATCAGGATGACGATGCGGTAAAAATCCAATAAAAGTGCCGGTGTTTCAAAATCGTTTTCAGCAAATGGTAAAATTTCAAAGTAAATAAAAAAGTCAGTTACAAGGAAATTGAATAAAGATATGAATCGAAAAATTAAACGCAGTGTCATTACAGCGAGTCTCATTATATGAACTATAAAAAAGGCAATTACTTTTCAAGTATATTCACATCATTATATACATGTACCAGTACATTACATGCATATTGATCATTATTTTTACCGATTTAATGAGTCCGCACGTAAAAACCAACTACTTGGATTTTTTTTTTTTTACTAAACATTGTTATACGTGTACCAGTGTAAGCACGGTAATCATTGCGCCAAACCACATTTTCGATACGATTGTGGTCATATCGCACATTTTTGGCCATACCTATTTTTGCACCAACTATCTAAAATATTAAGTTGCCATAAAGTTCACGAGTACCAATATTAGGCGTTGTACGATTATTAAAGCTATAGTAACCAGTTACTAACCTACATTTTGAATGTGGCAATTGCTTTTTTCGGAATTAATTTTAGTGCATGATAACCGACGAGTGTATGCTAAATGATGTGGAAAATGCTAAGTCCCGCCACTTGCATAATAAGGGCAATACTAACGGTATACATATATAGCTAGTAATAAAACTTGGCATCATTTTACTGTTTTTCTGTTTTTCAAGTTTGTCATAGATTTAATTAAAGTTTTTGTACCGTGTGAATTTACTTTTCATGATTTAATCTTTCAGATTTTAACCAATGTTTATCAACATTTGCCAAGCGTTTGGTATAATATATTAACAACATACCATGCACAAACTAGCGATTCAACAGAATGATGCAACGCCAGCCACATTAATGACTGTTGGTTAGCAGTGCGATAAGTGTAAGAAATGAAACAGCTGACGTCAATGAGGCCTCCCTAACATATTACTGAATTCTTGCTATAGTTGTTTGCCTTCGGTTAAAAAAAAGTGGTTATTGATATAAATTCTGGATCGAACAAGAATTGCTATTAACACGAATGGCGTGACAAGAAAATTGCGGTCCATATTTTACGTAAATTTAAGTAAATGAACGATCAGAAACACAAGTTTGAATGCAAATGAAGTAGGGGTGCTTGCCCATAGACCAGTTAAAAGTCAAGCAACCTGGGTCAAGTCCTTGTTCTACCCTTGAAATGCCTCCTGTAAAAACCCCTACAAACTCTTGCGTGATCAAACGCGCATCGGGTTCTAGTTTTTATTACCTGTTGACCAAAGCTGGCGAAATTGCCTGTACTTATTATTAAGTAAAATGGACTCTTCAGTCTAATGAAAACAAGATAGTGGCCTTTTATTTAGAAGACACCTACACGAGCGCAATGTTTTCACCTGCAGTTCAAGGATCTCAGTCTTACAATGCGCATTCTACAGATATATTATAAAGTAAATACATGTATGCTAAATAATGATGGCTGAATTCCGATGAATAAAAGACGAGCGGGTTTTTCAAAGCATAATTGTTAGGCAGTTAATTTGTCTGAGACTCTACGCATGATTAAAATTTTTCATAAACTAAGTACAATACAAAACTTCATGAATATGATTACGTCGACTTTAAATAATCAAACAAGTGAAAAACAATTCTTAGGTAAATAGCAGCAAAAAAAAAAAAGGAAATGCTATTTTTTAAGATGTTTATGCGATGCATTACTGTATTTGTATTACATTTTGACAAAATACTTGGAGATGTGTTTTGTGTTTATTAACTTTCAAATGGAACGAACCTACGCGATAATCAATACAAAATACAAACGTGGGTATGAATGTCGTGAAGAAATGTATTCGCACCTTTTTTTTAAACAAATACATAAATAGACTGGAAAAAAACACGTTTTGTTTTCTATAGCGAAGATATAGAATGCAAATAAATTTGATCAGAAGATCGATATACAGGGTGATAGAGGCTTCAATAGAGCATAACGGAAAACGTGCAGTATTTGAATGTTATATTAATGGATTGCTTGTCATTGTTGGTGACAAATTTCTGCTGCCAAATTGCTTCGCAGAATTACAGCTAGTCTTGTTTCCTTGATTTATCTAACTTTTGGGAATACAAGTATTTTTGAAACGGTGTTAAACTGCCATAATTTAAGGATTTTATTTGAAGCATCCTTGAATGAAATCTAAATTAAAATAGTCTGTTTATTATATGAAGTAGGTTATCTTTTAATCCGAGAATCACTCTCGCAATTGGAAAGTCTTCATGAGGATAAACTCAAGCTGACCCTTAACTTTTGGTTGAAAATTAACGACTTCAAACTTAATCTACATGGCCATCTTCAGTATCTGGGGCAAATAAAGAGTTGACACCCTGTACTCGTCTATTGCGTGTACAGTTATTTTCGTATTATAATGTAGTTTCCATTGGCCGGACAAGAAGGTATTTAGGTTATCGACTTCAGAAAAGCGCACTTTCCTCTGTGAATTTGAAATAACTAGTAAATTGTAACACTGTCCAGCCATCTAAATAAAACAGGTTTCAATTTAATTCCAAATTAAATTGTGACTTTTAATTCCTTGTTTGTCAGTTCGACAAACATATTTCGTTAGCTCTTATTTAATTATAGAAAATTAATACACGCAGACGTCTGGGCATGTTATTATTAAGATATAAATGTATGCTTTTAATTAAGATGATTTTAACGAAAAAAAATCATCAGTACATTGTATAGGATGTATAAATTTTAAATGATAATAAATTTACAATAGTATGAATGCAAGTAAATACAATTAAAGTTGTTCGTATTTTTGTAACGTAATTGTTTGTATTTTTGTAACGTAATGGTTGTATTTTTGTAACGTTATTGTTACGTTTTTGTAACATTATAAATTGTTTTTATTTTTGGAACAAAAGATAGGTTAGAAACCTTCTAGCGAATCTAGCTCTAGGCCTGAATTTGAATAAATTCAGATACTCAATGAATTAGGTCAAGATTCATTTCCTCGAAAGCTTTATACTTAGCAATATCATGTACAATGAAAAGTGCTAAAAGTAAAACAGCTTTTTTTTTCCTATGACGAATTATAGTGATGCAAATTTTGCAAGTCAACCAAATAATTTGTCTTCAATGGATTATTTTGTTATAAACGTTCAGCGAAGCCAAGCGCTATAGAATCACAATTATGCTAAAAAAAAGCTTTCAATATTAGTACAAATGCGGTTTATTCCGGAGTGTTGCATATCATGAGTTCGATGTTTCGCTAACAAAGATAAGCTCAAATATCCAACTCGAAAAATTATCCTTTAAAACATACATGTATTTAGGTACAGTAAACGTTTTCTTAATAATGAGATGCACGTGTGCAAATTCAATGTATAGAGCTGTATAAATGTGAGACTTCTAACCTTAATTGAGACCCTTACTAAATCAACTTGCAACGAAATTTTTAAGTAACAACACTGTATCAATATAATTATGAAATATGGCTTAAATCAAATACAAAAAACTTCCCAGGAATAACTAATGCTATCAACCTCAACAACTATGGGCTCAACGCCGTTAGTGTCCTAGACGGTAGACCGGAGCCAATGAGATTCTGGCAGTACAAAACAATAGTCATATAACTACCCGCAGACCATAAATAGTGCGATAATTGATGCGAATATTTCCTAGTTGTTTACGATGATCTTGGGCGACGACTCCAAAATACCAAAAGAAATTATGAGAAGTTTAAATTTAGCATTAAACAATGATTTTATTTGAACCACCCGTGTGACACCTTGTATTTGCCCAAAGGACCAATGCTTTCGGAAATAGGCCACCATGTAAAGTTTGACATAGTTTGATACGGACTAATCTAGCATGAAGTACCTGTATTCTTGTTCGAAGGCTCACCTGTCACCCTCTACCTTTCCATTTAATAACTTCTTTAACCAAACATGACTAATTGCCTTACGCATAATTGATGTGGAAGTTTGCGGGATGAACGGGAATGAAAGTATTTGAGGTTAGAAGAAAAAAAAAAGTTCAGGCAGTTTTGAAAACTGAAAAGGACATAAGGGTTCAACAACTATAAATTTCCCCCTCTACAAGCGGTTTATACTCTGGGCATGTTTCTGACCCATTTAGGTTAAACGCTAAAACTGATACACTTTCATTTTCATACCTCTATGCTCAGAGACTAATTGCCCGTGTTCAAAGACCAAAATCGGGTAAACCCAAGCGTGTGCAACGATACGTTATTGGTGCACACGCACTTCTGAGGAACCGAGTAAGAAATGGTCAGCATGGTTTCCTGCTCGAGGCACCGAGTATCAGGCAATGACTTTTAAAAAACTTTCCGATTTTCTCAACGATTGCGTCAACAAAAATTCTTCGTTTTTTTTTTCTTTAAAAACAATAAAAATCAGCAAAAAATACTGAAATATGACTCACTGCATTGATCGCACTAAATATTCCATTCTGAAATGAATTCGTCGTTAATTTCTCAATTTTACCATCTTTGACGCAACATTTTGAGTCATTGATGTTGTCTACAAAAAACATCCCGATTAAAAAAAGGAAAGTTTTTTTTTCTACTTTTGCAAATGTTTGCATTCGTCCGATAACCGAAACGGTACTGCAGCTCAGAGTCAGACTTCCGAGTGTGACATTCATTCTCGGACAATCTGTTTCGAGCAATTTAGGAAGTTTTGTGCATTTGCCAACATCGGACATCTGGCGAATATTGGGCAATCTTTTTATGGACTGGCGCCGATTGACGCCATTACTTGGTTAAGTTAATATTATGTTAATTTACTTAACTTTGGGGGAAAACCCTTAAAAACGCATGATGTGGTTACAAAATGCTTCATCATGCGCGCTATTCAGCCGATTAATTTGCAACTTGCTCGAAAAAAAGATAAAAAAAAATTGTTTTTTTTTTACCTGCACAGGATATTAGGACCAGTATCAGTAAAGCCTTCATTGGCAGCCATAGCTTCGCCATGTTTTCGGATTTTAAGTTGATAACTTTCAATGCTGACTCGCGTTCGCTCTCAGGAGCGGAGGTTTGGACGAGTAGTTCGAAGTGGTAGCCCTGCTAGAAATGACCTCTTTATGCCGCAAACAACGTCTTAAATACCTGAAAACCTCGTGACCTTGTAAGCAACGGGACTCGCCTCTCTTCTGCCTTCAGGTTGAGAGCTTCTTTGCCACCACACTTCCGTCTTGCACACGGCTATAATAGCAATTTAAGGTGTTACTCAGAACTGGTTTTTGCATTGCCTTAAATGTTTCATTTGAATTATGACTTTTTGGGTTATGCACCAAAATCGGTATTTGGCTCTCATCTTGCGTGACATCATTGCATGGAGTTTCATGTTCAATGTCTGTACACAATCGAAATATCACGGATTTATCCATGAATAGCAATTTGGTATACATGTATGCCATGGAGTTAGATTCGAAATACCTTCGGTAGTATTCCATGCTTAAGTTTTAGCTTAGTGTTCCGTTAGTTTGAAAACTAAATTTCATATGAAAAATTATACGAAACTATGTTTATATGACATCTCCTATTGACAGCTGACTGTCAATGTATTATAATAACGAGTATAATAGTATTTAAGCACTGCTTTCTATATGTACCAGGATGTGTGTCAATTGAAAACCAAACAAGTACAATATTGGTAAATAGTAAACTGCTTTTTCAGCTTGACATTTCCTTCAACTCTTCAGGGTTGACTGCAACTTCTGTTAAAAAATTTGTTCCTGTTAATACTGTATGTAATATATTCTAATTAGTATTAGTAATCTTTAATTTTTATAATCCTGAGAAAATTGAATTAGTAAAACGAATTCAAAATAGTCTAAACCGCCACCTTTCTTATGCGCAGAAATGTTTTATCTGGGCTTCTAAAAATGTTTCATTGTTTAGTAACAAGAGAGAATGAGTAATAGCATCGAGGCTCTACCCTCGCTAGCCGGTTTGCGGTGTTGGTATTTTGGTCTAGTATCAAGTTCTAGTTCTAGTTGTAGATGTATAGTTGAAGTTGTATATGGCAATTTGATGGAAAAGTTTGAGAATGCTCAAAAAACATATCGTTCACCAAAGTTAATTTTAGCATGGATATAAAAGGCTGAGAAACCTAGGAATAACACTGGTAACAAAACATTCTGATAAAAATGAATGTCCTTAACAAAATAAATGTCCAGTAAAAACTTTAGTAGTGATATGAACCGATGCAATACCAAATGATAAGCCAAGTTCACTATAATAAAGAGAAATAAATATCAGACAAAAATAAAAGGCACATTGAAAAACACAAAACAAATATTCTTATTATTCTGAACTTTGTGAAAACGGCATAATGAAACATAAGAAACATGTATAACAGAAGTTGAGAAATATGTTAAATGGAAAACAATTTTCAGTGTTTTTTGTTCGTTACAATTTACAATTGCACAAATTCAAGTTTTTACTAAAACAAAAAGTAAAACTTAATTCGAAATCATCACAGTTTATATAAATAAATTAAATTGTGAACGAACATTAACATTTTGGAATATATGGCATTTAAGCTTTTTTGATTTAAACATACCGGTAAGTAATGTGCAAAAATAAATTTGTTTAAGCAAATTTTTTGGTATTGGACAACAAGTATTTCATAGAAAACAAATTTAGTAGTAATCTTGACATCAAATAACAAACATTTTTGTTCGTCTTGTTAATCACAGTTGTTTTTGTGTAAATAAATAACTACACATAAAAGTTTACGTGCGCGATGATAATCATACATCTATTTGTGTACAGGTGATCTAAAGATTCAGTTAGGCCAATTGGAACAGAGATGGTAACTTAATCAAATAAATGGTTCAAGTTTTTATACTGTATTAGTGACACCTTAATTTATAATTGAACGGACTATTATTTTCATTATAATTGATATACTGGTACAAAATGATTATATATTGAAATGGTTCGTTGTTTTCGGCATTGTAGAATGATCGAAAAAATTAACAATAATTTTATTCAATATCATTATCTAAAAAATTTATATCATTTTAAGACAAAGAATTGTACTCTAAAAACCGTTCAAACAAGTTTCTATACCTGTAAATATGTCTTACTCCAATTGTTTTCAATTTTATTTCAATATAATTAAAAGTCAATTTTGGAATTCCTGACATCATTGTTCTTATAAGATTGTATTTCAACGTACTAAGTGTTACATGGACCTAAACTTGCCACGTATAACAGTGTTACCTAATTAGGATTTCAAGGCCCAATGTTAGCGGTGTTGTTAGAATCGTTGAATACTTATTCAGGAATTAAAAAAAAAATATTTTTGTGGCTTCCCCTGGAGATGTTAAAAAAATATATTAGGGGTCAAGAAAAAAAAATTGGTGAAAAACCAGCATAGAATATAATTTAATGATCAAATGCTCGCAAATTTTCTAATGAAAAAATCAGAAACAACAAAATTAAATTATAGAAACAAAAACGTTTGTGACTTAAACTCCTGTTTCTTTTCTAGATTTAAGTTAATTTACCATTGAAGCGCATTCAAATGACTTGTAAATTGCTGTCGTGTTATGCCTGCTCTATTTTATTCTTATCAAACATCAGAAAATCTTAGCTGTAGTGAAATATGAATTAACAATCCCATTAGTGAAAAATCAGAATATGGCACATTAATTGTAACTTTGATTTAACACATCGGTATGTGTTTCTTCCATTTCCACTATGCTCTTTCAACATGAACCTGAGAATTGTTTTTGACCATTAACTGGTTCTAAGTGAGAAAACAAAATATGATAACACCTGGATCTGATCATTTGCGTTAGTACATATTCGTTAGTTTCAATGTAATTCACAAATGACAGTTTAGAACTTATGTACTAAGGATTTCAAATATAATGAGAGAGAAAAAGTCATAAATGACTATTTTGACTGTGAGTCATTGTACTGTAACTGTGAGACTTATTTCTTTGTTACTCATCAACGGGTTTAGTTGTGAGCATACTACATTTTAGTCATTCGAAACATAAGAAATCAGATTATCTGATATTCAACAAAATTGGGTTGTCGGGAATATCATGAATGATCTCCTTCTTACACTACTTTAACATCGCCTATTTGTAACGTCTTTCATAAAAATAAAAAAAAACTTCGTTGGCCATCATTTATTCATGTGAGCTGAGATAAACAGGGACTAAACTGGGTTGGACACTGCCATTATTCGTAAATTTAAAACCAAAAGTTAAGAATTAACCCAGGTTCGATTCCCGGGCTGGATATCCTTGATTGTGGTTTTTCATGGTTTCCCACAATTCCTCCAGGCGAATCGGCCATGACCATCTTTCCATCCCATCCCATCCTCGTCTTAAAAGTTCTGGTAATTACGGGAAAATTAACTAAAATTGTGATGTTGGAGTCCATCATGACCAGACTGCTTAGTCTAACTTATATTGTATAATGATCCCCCCTACCACATGGTACTTATGTACTGACTGCAGGGTAAAGAATTGAATTGAACTGAAATACATTTCGTAGTTACTATTTTAATTGGAATGTTGCTTTTCTTAGTTAAAGGTAGCAAACGTATTACCAAGGCAACAACACATCTGCAATTCTCTCTCTAATAATTTTAGAAGTCCAAGCCAATATTTATTGTGAGCTATTATACAGTACACTCAGTATGTAATGTACAGTATGTGAAACTGCTTAGGAAAAGAGAGAAAAGATTTCTTGTTGATACTTGACTGCCAAAATCTATTTAATTTGCTTTTAAATTTAATAGCTTAGTTTTTCTTGAATTCTTGAAATATGCAGTGGTGAAATTGCAAATTAAACTTTGTGTGTGTATAATAACGATTAGGAATGTGTCATATGGGTAAATGTTTGAAACCCCTTTAGTGTATGTGGATGAAATCAACAAGAGCACACACATTTCATTATTCTTGCTTAGTATATGGTATATTAAGCAGTTGCGCAATTCCTCATTAAATTTATTCTGATACTTAATGAGTGAAAACAAACAGAGCACAATAACGGTAAGTACAAATGGCTAGAATAAACTTAACAGAGATTTGTGCAACCAACCGTCACTGCGTGGTTTTTTTTCAGAGAAAACCGATGTGGAGCAGTATCTGCTATTGAAGGCATTGCAAAAACATTTGTGTATAGATCATTGGGTAGAGAGCAATAATTTCACAGTAGAGAAATAAGGTGTATTTGTGTGTGATGAATTGGAGAATTAAAAATGAGTGATTTTTGGGTGAAATAACACTTTATGAATATCAACTCAATGAGCTTCAGAAGTGGCTGCACAATAATGCACTCACATTGCCACACATTTGCAGGTGTTATGAATGCTTCTTACGTGGAACGAAATTTAACATCGTGATATGTGCATAGTCCTTCTGGTGATACCGGGCATTTACCATACTTAACACACTGCAAATCACAATCGCGAACATTGCTGGTTGAGTTAATTTATCTTGACTGTCAAATATTCACTCGCAAGCCAATTTGCTATCAAAACTGCTGAGCGCAATAGCGAAAGCCTGAAGTGCGCACATGGGATACCGAAAATCCATGGTGAAGACATCTTCAGCCACTCTGCCAAACTGCATCACAATGTATTCCACTGTACAAAAAAAAGGAGAAGAAATCGTGTTATCAGTCTCACCTTTGTAAATCTTATTTGGAGAAATGAGAACATAATTTTACCATCATTATCATGGACGATTTGAAAGTTTTTTACAGATGCTTGTGTTACCCGTCCATGAAAGTTTAAAACATAAGACTGCGTATCTATAGAAACAAATATTAAAATGGTCTATAAACAGATTTTAGAGTAAAATAGCACAATCATTGAACCTTCTTTTGTTTGTTTCAATGGGTTAAAATCAGAATATAAATACTGTATCCCACAATTATAAACTAAAATTAGAATTATATTTATATAAATGTACAGTACTAAACTTCACCTCTCTAAGCATGCAACTGTCATTTTCTTTTGAGTTCAACAGAAAATTGTTTACTACATTTACAAATGCACGTTTATAAAAGATATCATGATTGAAATGCCAAGCTCTATATACTTCCCCCGAATAAGGCACCTCTAAACGATATACGCTCGTATTTTTAACAAAAGATGTCAATCTTCAATACCTTCGTTCCACACAGGCGTTTTGTTGTGAAACTCCAGTATACTGTCCATATTCCGGCTCTTCCATTGCTCAACAAGACTTTCAGATTCCTGCAAAAAAAAAGTATTGCAGTCCCTATTTTTTTACCTGAATCCTTATCTCTCTATTTCAAACTGAATCAAAGCAGAGTGCAAATGCGTACGGAAATTGGTTTATAGTCTGCCCTTTGATGGTCTTGAGTCATGCCAGGCAAAATGACCGTCATTTTCCTTGGTCCTCTGAACCCTAACACGTTAGTTTCATAAACTACTGCTGCCAATTCTTGCCTTCTGCCCAATTTGTCTGTATTTCCAGTGGACCCTTTTTTAGGATTTGACCCATTATCATAAATGGTGAAGTGAGTTCCAAAAATATTCGATCTAAACCAATATTTAAAAATGGTACCATGTTACAACAACGCATCAAGCTACATTTAAGATTAATATCTAAATGTACTGTATACACCGTTTTTTTGGCAAATTTTATGTGAAATTATCTACTGTACCTTAACTTTCCTATAAAAGAATCGCCTCCTCTCGACAGGTCGGTAGGATCAGTTGATATCAAGTAATTGGATGTTGCGCTTTTCTTTCGTTTTCTTCCAGCTAGCAAGAAAACCTGCAAGATAATTCGCCGCATAAATTCAAATTGCCACTATATTCTTTAAAGATTGTTATAAGCGAGAGAAAAGTGATTAAAAACGAATAGGTCAGTGCAATGTTGCAGATTTAAATTTTAACCTTTTTTCCATCGTCTCGCTCGAGATGCAAAAAGTATGTTGGGTAGAGACCTCGGTCCATCCCTTTTCTGTCCCTGGTTATCCGGCATTTGACACAAGTTCCTTGAGCTGCAGGTTCCATTACAAAGGCATCTAAGTTATCCATCAATTCTGTGACTCCAATATGGCTACCACTGTCTTTTGATCCATTAGATTCCTAAACAGACAAAATTACAGTTTAGACATATTGACACCAACTTTTTCTAAGGTTGCAGCATACTGCAAAGTAGACTTTTGGTCTAGATATAAATGTTATTACTAGGCCTCATGAGACGAATGTGATAAACGAAATTACATAGATCGTTTGGCAAAGCAAACCCAATATCATTAATTTTACGAGTATGGGCATGCAAAGAACAGTGCACAATACTATAATGAGAGAGAGAGAGTAAAAATGTGAAGAAATCTTCATATACATTTATTGACGAACTAGAACGAGCCATAATCGAAGCGTAACGACTAGGGGAAAAATGAATTGCATCCAGTAATTTTTTTTTCGTGTTATTGCTAAACAATCCATGACTCTGTGTAGTAATTAGGAAAACAGCGAAAAATTAAATAGGCCAACGTTAAAAATCCACAAAACAAACAAACAAGAGTATATAACCACTCTTAACATTATTTGTGGAACTTGAATTATATAAAGTGTAGTTGGGTGAGATGTACTCGTCTTAAAAACATTCATTTAGGTTTGTTGTATGGCTGCTTAGTGCTTGCAGCTTAGGATTTAAAGTATTTAAGGTGAGGAAAAATTACAAAAAGATGTTAAAGTGAAACCCATCGTAAATTTGAAGTAGCGTATTGCTAGTAAGATCACATAGTCATTTGACTACTGGTGTACTGTACAGTAAAAACCCGATTTTACGATCCTCCATCCTATGAAACCTCCGTTTTATGAAAGAGGCTCCTGCCGACCACACC